>CM056055.1:218914715-219032215 GCA_029574335.1 Rana kukunoris | reverse complement strand
GTACTTTTTTGTCATCATAACAATTTTCAAATCATAACAATTCCCCCACTAATCCTCCGTACAACCATCTTGCAGCTGTCGGGATCCATACAAACACAAACACGGGACAGATTTTATCTTGTTTTGTTTTCTGACAATTAAACAATATTTACCGCCAATACACAAGCTGGATTTGTTTGTCGCTCTGAATAATGCAAATAAAAAAATAAAAACGCTTGGGGTTATTCGCTGAAACTCCAGGAGGTCGCCATTTCCTGGGCCTAAAATTCGTATTTTTTTTCAGACTGAAATGCCCAGTGGCGTCACCAGGGTTGGTGTCACCTGGTGCGGAAAAAAATTGGTGTCATCCCCCTGTCCACCAATTATAGTCCCCCCTCAGTACAGACCCCCACCACTAACTACAGACCACCCTCCGTCAGTATAGACCCCCCCCACTAAGTACAGACCCCCTCCCTCAGTACAGACCACCCTCCGTTAGTATAGACCCTTCTCAGTAGAGACCCCCCTCACTAAGCACCGACCCTCTCCCTCAGTACAGTATAGACACCCCCCCTTAGTACAAACCCCCATCAGTATAGACACCCCCCTTAGTTCAGACCCCCATCAGTATAGACACCCCCCTCGGTATAGACATCGCCCTTAGTACAGACCCCTATCACTATAGACACCCCCTTAGTACAGAGCCCCATCAGTATAGAGTATAGAAACCCCCTTAGTTCAGACCCCGCATCAGTATAAACACCCCCCTTAGTACAGACCCCCATCAGTATAGACACCCCCCTTGGTTCAGACCCCCCATCAGTATAGACAGCCCCCTTGGTTCAGACCCCCCATCAGTATAGACAGCCCCCTTAGTTTAGACCCCCCATCAGTATAGACACCCCCCTTAGTACAGACCCCCCATCAGTATAGAAACCCCCCTTAGTTCAGACCCCCCATCAGTATAGACACCCCCCTTAGTACAGACCCCCATCAGTATAGACACCGCCCTTAGTTCAGATCCCCAATCAGTATAGATACCCCCTTAGTACAGAATCCCCCCTTAGTACAGACCCTCCCTCAGGAGAGACCTACATCATCAGTACAGACCCCCCATCAGTGTAGAATCCCCCCACTTAGTGTAGACACCCCCTTTAGTGCAGACCCCCCATCAGTATAGACACCCCCTAAGTTCAGACCCCCATCAGTACAGATACCCCCCTTAGTACAGACCCCCACAGAATAGACACCCCATATCAGCATAGGCACCCCTCCCCCCACATGTCCATCTAGAGTGTAAACACAGTACAGACCTCAGAAAACAGCGCGGCCGCAGACATGTACACACAGCAGGGTGTGTCCCTCAGGCTCCTCCACCTCACTGGATGTAAACAGAGAGGAGAAAGCGTCGGCGGCTTCAGTCCGCTCCGTTGACACAGAGCGGGTGCAGGTTAGTGTAGGGCAGGAGCGGTGATGTACGCCAGAGGGGTGACACCCAGGTGCGGCGCGCACCCCCCGCACCCACCTAGCAACGCCTCTGCTAAAGCCTTAAACACACGACAGGTTTTCACGACGAGAAAACTGCCATTTGTTATATTGGTTGTGAAAACCGGTTGTGTTCATGCTCCCTAGCAGTTTTCTCGGCAAAAAAATTGCCCGCTAAAAAATTTAACCACTTGCCCACCGGGCTTGTTTTTCAGATTCGGTGTTTACGAGACTAAAACAGTTTTTTTTGCTAGAAAATTACTTAAACCCCCCAAACATTATATATTTTTTTTTTCTAACACCCTAGAGAATAAAATGGCAGTCATTGCAATACTTTTTGTCACACCGTATTTGCGCAGCGGTCTTACAAGCGCACTTTTTTTGAAAAAAAAAAAACACTTTTTTGAATAAAAAAATAGGACAACAATAAATTTGGCCCAATTTTTTTATATATTGTGATAGATAATGTTACACCGAGTAAAATGATACCCAACATGTCACACTTGAAAATTGCGCCCGCTCGTGGCATTGCGTCAAACTTTTATCCTTAAAAATCTCGATAGGCAACGTTTAAAAAATTCTACAGGTTGCATTTTTTTGAGATACAGAGGAGGTCTAGGGCTAGAATTATTGCTCTCGCTCTAACAATCGCGGCGATACCTCACTTGTGTGGTTTGAACACCGTTTTCATATGCGGGCGCTACTCGCGTATGCGTTCGCTTCTGTGCGCGAGATCGTCGGGACGGGGCGTTTTACATTTTTTTTTTTTTTTTTTCTTATTTATTTTTAATTAGTTTATAATTTTATACATCGAAATAAATAAAAAAAAAAAAATTAGCACTTTTATTCCTATTACAAGGAATGTAAACATCCCTTGTAATAGAAAAAAGCATGACAGGTCCTCTTAAATATGAGATCTGGGGTCAAAAAGACCTCACATCTCATATTTAGGCTTAAATGCAAAAAAAAAAAAAAAAAAATTTAATTTTTCAAATTTCAGAAAAAAAAAATGTTTCTTTAAAGGGGTAATTCCCCCAAAAACCTTTTTTTAACATTGATTGAGGCTCGTTATGTCAAGGGGAATCGGGTGGTTTTTTATTAGAAACGAAGCAGTACTTACCGTTTTACAGATGCATCGTCTCCGTCGCTTCCGGGTATGATCGTCTGGTCTGGGCGTGCCTATTTGATTGACAGGCTTCCGACAGTCGCATACATCGCGTCACGAGTAGCCGAAAGAAGCCGAGCGACGGTGCGGCTCTATACTGCGCCTGCGCACCGTCGTTCGGCTACTTTCAGAAAATCGTGACGCGATGTATCCGACCTCGGAAGCCTGTCAATCAAGTAGGAACGCCCAGACCCGGAGACCATACCCGGAAGCGTCGGAGGCGATGCATCTCTAAAACGGTAAGTACGGCTTCATTTCTAAAAAAAAAAAACACCCGATTCCCCTTGACAAAACGAGCCTCAATCAGTGTTAAAAAAAAGTTTTTTGGGGGAACCACCCCTTTAAGACGCTGGGCGGGACTGACGTTTTGACGTCACTTCCGCCCAGCAGAGCTGTGGGGGACGGGTGGGGGCGATTTTTCCCTCACTCGTATCCCAACACAGCCAGCAAGAGGACCCGATCGCCTCCGCCGTTACCGACGGCTCCGGTAAGCGGCGGAGAGCGCGGGAGAGCTTGGCGAATCCGCCGCTGGGACCGCCATTATCGTGTACAGCACTGCCCACGGAAAAGATGGATATCTCGGTTGTGGCAGCAGCTGCTGCAGGTAACCAAGATATCCATCTTTAAAATCATGACGTATTTTTACTATGACACCGTGGGCAAGTGGTTAAACCAGCTGTCTTTTTTCTCGTCGTGTTTCCCGTCAGTCTTTTTCTTGTCGCGAAAAGCGGTTGTGTGTATGCTTTCTGAGGGGAAAAACGTGCATGCTCAGAATCAAGTATGTAGCCCAAAAGCAGCCCAAAGGGTGGCGCCATTTGAAAGGAACTCCTCCTTTATAGTCCCGTCGTACGCGTTGTATGGCATCATGGGCCCCTGGGCAAAGTAATGCCCTGGTGCCCCTACCAGACTGGCCCAATTTACACACCTGCTCTTAAGAATTAAACTATATATAGTTGATAGAATTAAACATGTATTTACCAGTACTTTCAATATAATGAGTGAGTGAGTGAAAAACGTATAGAGCGCAACACATGCGAACTGAATGGCCTCTGGGCGCTGTTTCCATTCCTTCGATAAGGAAACCACTTTGGCCTCAGAATAGATGAGTTTTTATCCTCTTCCTGAAGGCCAAGTAGTCCGACTCCAGTCGGATGGTGGTAGGTAGTGCATTCCACAGCCGAGGTCCCTGGACAGCAAATCTCCGATCTCCTTTGGATTTGTATCTTGCTTTGGGTACTTGTAGTAGGTTTTGATTTGTCGATCGCAGAATGCGATTAGAGTTATGTGCTTTTATTTTTTCACATAGATATTGGGGGGCGTTTCCTTGAATAAACTTATGAGTAAGACAGAGTGTCTTGAAAGTGATTCTGTCTTTTACTGGCAACCAATGAGGAGATCTCAGTGAAGGTGAGATTGATTCCCATGGTTTTATGCCAGTCACTAATCGAGCAGCCGTATTTTGAACGACTTGCAGGCGAGTGATTTGGTATTTGGGGAGTCCTAAATAAAGGGCATTTGCGTAGTCAAGTCTGGAATTGATGACTGTTCCCACCACGACTGCAATGTCCTTTCTGGGGATAAAGGGGGTGAGTCGGCGTAGTAGACGCAGCAGATGATGGGATCCGCTGACTACAGACCCTATTTGTGCATCCATTGTCATGTTCAAAATATAAATTTTAAACAATATAAAAAGCATTCCATAAATCAAAGACCAATCAAGACAAAGGGCACAGTACAGGGGGGTCAGAAGGGCACAGTACAGGGGTGGAGGCAGAAGGGCACAATACAGGGGGGACAGAAGGGCACAATACAGGGGGGTCAGAAGGGCACAGTACAAGGGGTGGAGGCAGAAGGGCACAGTATATGGGTGGAGGCAGAACGGCACAATACAGGGGGGTCAGAAGGGCACAATACAGGGGGGTCAGAAGGGCACAGTACAGGGGTGGAGGCAGAAGGGCACAATACAGGGGGGTCAGTAGCACAATATTTGGGTGTCAGGAGGGCACAATACTGGGGGGTCAGGAGGGCACAATACTGGGGGGTCAGGAGGGCACAATACAGGGGGTCAGAAGGGCACAATACAGGGGGGTCAGAAGGGCACAATACAGGGGGGTCAGAAGGGCACAATACAGGGGGGTCAGAAGGGCACAATACTGGAGGCTCAGAAGGGCACAATACTGGGGGGTCAAGAGGGAACAATACTGGGGGGTCAGGAGGGCACAATACAGGGGGTCAGAAGGGCACAATACAGGGGGGTCAGAAGGGCACAATACAGGGGGGTCAGAAGGGCACAATACAGGGGGGTCAGAAGGGCACAATACTGGAGGCTCAGAAGGGCACAATACTGGGGGGTCAAGAGGGAACAATACTGGGTCATCAAGAGGGCACAATACTGGGTCATCAAGAGGGCACAATACTGGCATCAAGAGGGCACAATACAGGTTCCAGGATGCTGCTGGGACAGCTTGTACTTGATAGGGGCCCCAGGGCATTACTTTGCCCAGGGGCTCATAATGCTGTTAAGTCGGCCCTGTAAAGGGTCATGCTCACTTAAAATCCCATCATGCCTCTGCCTTTGGGAGTCATGTTTGCAGCTGTCAGCCTTACAATGTCTCATGGGACTTTCCTTGCAATGCCTCATGGCCCATGGGTTCTATAGTTCTGAAACAGCTAGACGGGCTGCAGGTTGCACACCCATACATGCAATACTGAACATTTGCACAACCCATAGTATCAGCGGGGTCCCGATATTTTTCTAGCGCTCCACCCACAACTAAAACATCACTTTTTTGGGTGGGGTGACCCTTTAACACACATTGGTCGAAGATTATGGGTAAAGAAAAAATAACAGTTGCTTTCTTAATACAAGCAGAGGATGGGCGGATAAATGTGTCCCGGCATACCCTGGAATATGGGAGCATTGCAGCGTGCTTTTTCCTTGGCATTGGTGCCACTTCCCCTCGTGACCCGCTGGAAGCCACCAGACTAGCGCCAACCTTTTAAGGGCCACGAGGGCAGCGAGGCTGACAGAAACAGGTGGGCACACAGCATGACGCGAAGGCTGGAATGCCAGCTCTGGCACGGCTGGGATTACTTGTGGCTAAGGCAAATCTAATTAAAACTCAGCATGCTTAAATAAGCTTTATATAACAAGCACTTCTTCTGCTGAGTTCATTTAGCCGGGAATATTTCACCGAGAGGACTTTCCGTAAAGCCCCGGCCTGCTGTTTTCAGCATATTCCTGCATCTTGATGGATGCTGGGTGATATAAATGTATATACTGCCATAAGGGGAGAACGGGCTCCAATACTATCAGCTTAGGGCAGGTTATACTGCAAGTCGGGTCATTAACCCCTTCAATACCGGGCCTATTCTGGCACTTCTCTCCTACATGTACAAATCATCATTCTTTTGCTAAAAAAATACTCAGAAGCCCCAAACATTATGGGCCAGATTCAGGAACAGTTAGGCTGGCGGATCCAGTGATCCGCCAGCCTAACTGTGACTTTAAGCCGGCGTTTCTGTTTTCTGTAACCAGAAAACAAGAAACGCCGGGTTGAAGCTCCGATGCGAGCAGCGTAACTGAGTTTCGCCATCGCATCGTTACTTCAACTTAAAAATGGCGCCGGGGGCGTTCCCGCCGATTTCCCGCTCAAAAAATATGTTAATGAGCGGAAATCGGCAATTCACGATCGCATTCCGGCTTGACGCAGTGACGTTACGACGTTTCCGGACGGGATACGCGGCGCATAGTTATACCTACATGGGGTTGGAATATCCTATGTTAGGTATAGGCGTCGTCATCGCGTCGAAAAAAAACAAAAAAACGTCGCTTGCGTAAAACGTTCATGAATGGGAATGTGACGTCATTGACGTTCATTCACAAAATTTGGAGCATGCGCACGGGGATGTTTTAACACTCGACGCATGCGCAGTACGTTCGCGGCGGGAACGCGCTTCGTTTAAATACTACACGCCCCGTACCCGCCCAATTTGAATTCCGCCGGCTCATTTGCGATGCGCTGCCGCAACTTTAGGAGCAAGTGCTTCGTGAATGACAGCACTTGCTCCTAAAATTTCTGCAGCGTAACGCAAATGAGAAGCGTTACTCCGGAGCAAAGATGCTCCCATCTACCTGAATCTGGCCCCATATATGTTTTTTTAGCAGACACCATAGGGAATAAAATGGCGGTCATTGCAACTTTTTATCTTGCACGGTATTTGCGCAATCATTTTTCAAACACATTTTTGGGGGGGGGGGTGATGGTTTCATGAATTAAAAAATAACAAAACAGTAAAGTTAGCACAATATTTTTTTGTAAAACATGAAAGAGGATGTTACGCCGAGTAAATAGATACCTAACATGTCACGCTTTAAAATTGCGCACACTCATGGAATGGCGCCAAACTTTGTTTCTTAAAAATCTCCATAGGCGTCGCTTTGACATTTTTTACAGGTTACCAGTTTAGAGTTACAGAGGAGGTCTAGTGCTAGAATTGTTGCATATGCTCTAACGCACGTGGCCATACCTCACATGTGTGGTTTGAACGACGTTTACATACGTGGGCGGGACTTACGTGTGCGTTCGCTTCTGAGCGCGAGCTACCGTGGACAGGGGCCTTTTACATTTTTTATTTATTTATGTATTTTTTATTTTACTTTTTTTTTTAAATTGTTTTTTGATCACTTTTATTCCTATTACAAGGAATGTAAACATCCCTTGTAATAGGAATGTGTGTGACAGGTCCTCTTTATGGAGAGAGGCGGGGTCAATAAGACCTCCCCCACATCTCTCCTCCAGGCTGGAAAGCATGAGATTGTGAAAAAAATTCACTGATCTCATGCTTACTAGCCGCAATTGCGGCTTTATTTACTTTTGGGTGACGTGATCACATCGCACCCAGGCCTCCGACGGTCATAGAGATGACTGGTGACCATCTGGTCACCAGTCATCTCTATGCTTTCTATCCGACACTGGGCGATCCTTTCTCCGGGCCCCCGATGGCACATGAGAGCCCGGAGAAGCACCACATGGTGGTGGGAGGGGGGGGGGGTTTATGTCCCCTAAAAAATAAATAATGTCTATTCGAAAGAGCAGGAGGGGGAATGAATGAAAAGGAATGAAGGAAAGGTAATGAATGGGACAGTTAGGCTGGAGAGAAAAGTGCAAGATGAGCAGAGGCGGCTCTCTAATCATGCAAACTAGGCGGCCGCCTAAGGCCCCCGCACTCCCACGTGTGTGTGGGAATTGGACTAAAATGTCCCCCGGTCGGTGTCCTGTCTTGCGTCCGGGGCCAAAATTAGTTTTCCCTACCCAGGGGCGGAGTGTCACTGACCACTTGAGCACTGCCCGATATCCCAGGGTCAGTGAGTGGCACCATGTACTCCTTGGCTCCTCCCTTCCTGCCGCGCACCGCAGATCTCTGGTCATGTGCGGAGCTTGCAGCGGCTGAGCAGCTCCCTGATCTTCTCTGCAGGATGGACGATCTGTAATGGAGAACCTGCCATGTCTAAGATTTGCCTAAGGCCTTCCAAAGCCTGAAGCCGCCTCTGAAGATGAAGCTGGACAATGGGCAAGTTGCCCCCCCACCTTCATTATCTGCAAGGAGGGAGAGAGAGCATAGCCTGCACCACCTCTCAGCTCTCTCCTCCTCTCATTGCCCCTTGCAGCGCTGGGCTGACAGAAGTAGTATTGCCTCTGTCACTACTCCTGTCAGCCTCATAGTAGAAGCAACTTGCGATGCTCCCACCCCTATAATACATGCTGCGCCCAGGTCAGATGTGTCTTCTGCCCACCCCTTGTCTGGTCCTAATGCTGGACATCTTCCAGCCAGGAAATCAGGCGAGCTCTACCTGGGTTGCGTAAGTTTATAATGCGCATTGTGTGAAGCTCACAGTGTGCGGTGAAATCAGAGTAAGCCATTTCAGTCCAGGAGAGGAGCTGCTACAACTGTGCAAGACTGAAGGGCAGGGCAGAGGTGACCAGCTCGCAAGGGACAGGTGCACTTTGAAAGGACAGGTCAGTTAAAGCGGAGGTTCACCCTAAATATAAGCCCTCCCATGTGATCCAGCATACTGGCGTCAGCGCCAGTATGCTGTTTTTTTTTTTTTTAATCCATGTACTTACTGTATTATGCTGAATTTAATTTTTTTTCCCCCGCGGTGGACGGCGCCAGTATAGCGCGTCACATCTTACGAAAGTACCCGAAAAGGACTCGGGTAATCGCGGCGAAAATGCGGCGCCTGCGCACAGACCTAGGAGCTGACTGCGCAGGCGCCGTATTTCTCCGAGTCCTATTTCGGCGTTTTTCGGAGGGCGTTTCGGAGAAATACGGCGCCTGCGCAGTCAGCTACTAGGTCTGTGCGCAGGTGCAGCATTTTTGCCGAGATTACCCGAGTCCTTTTCGGGTACTTTCGTAAGATGTGACGCGCTATACTGGCGCCGTCCACCGCGGGGTAAAAAAAATAAAATTCAGCATAATACAGTAAGTACATGGATTAAAAAAAAAAAAAACAGCATACTGGCGCTGACGCCAGTATGCTGGATCACATGGGAAGGCTTATATTTAGGGTGAACCTCCGCTTTAAGTATTCTATCTGAGGAACCCAGATGTATGAAGCACATGACAGAGGTGAGTTTGGGGGTTTGAAGCACATGGCAGAGGCGAGTTTGGGGGTTTGAAGCACATGACAGAGGTGAGATTGGAGGTTTGAAGCACATGACAGAGGCGAGTTTGGGGGTTTGAAGCACATGACAGAGGCGAGTTTGGGGGGTTTGAAGCACATGACAGAGGCGAGTTTTGGGGGGTTTGAAGCACATGACAGAGGCGAGTTTGGGGGTTTGAAGCACATGACAGAGGCAAGTTTGGGGGTTTGAAGCACATGACAGAGGCGAGTTTGGGGGGTTTGAAGCACATGACAGAGGCGAGTTTGAGGGGTTTGAAGCACATGACAGAGGCGAGTTTGGGGGTTTGAAGCACATGACAGAGGCAAGTTTGGGGGTTTGAAGCACATGACAGAGGCGAGTTTGGGGGGTTTGAAGCACATGACAGAGGCGAGTTTGAGGGGTTTGAAGCACATGACAGAGGCGAGTTTGGAGGTTTGAAGCACATGACAGAGGCGAGTTTGGGGGTCTGATTTTGGCTCACTTGGAGGAAACATGAAATTTCGGTGGTTTCCGTCTATCATTTGATACCTTTTCAGTTCACATGCCGAATAAAATCTGGTTTAAATTTATCTCCCTGTGTGGTCAGAGCCGGATTCTAAACTGATGTGACAGGCCCGGCGCAGACACAATCCAATGTATTTCCTTCACGTCGAGGAATCTTTGCTTACAGCGCCGAGATTAAAGGGATTTCCCATCCTAGTTAGCGGTAATTTGGACAATTCCCCTTTAAACTTGACTTGGACAGATCAGCAATTGCAATGGCATCCTCTTCCAGCCAGCCGTGACGGAAGCTGCTCATTACCTCATAGATGGGAGCGCGCGTCCTTGTTACCAAATATATCGCCAGAAGGACCGCAAAACCAAAAAAAAATCCGCTTAGCGCTATTTATATGTAAACAAGCAACAAAACCCGTCGACAATATCATTTTGGAAAACCAACCAGCTTCATATATATATATACACACACACACACAAGAAAAAAAAGTATACATATAAAACTGCATTTGAAATACTGCTGCGCAATTACCATGTGTGACATAAAATATTGCAACAATCGCCATTTTATTTTCTAGAGTCTGTTTAAAAAACTATATAATTTTTGGGGTTTCTAAGTAATTTTCTTAGCAAAAAATACTGATTTAAACTAAAAAACAAATAGTGCCAGGAAAGGTAAAAAAGTACATATATATATATATATATACACATATATATAGGTATATATATTTATATGCATGTGTGTGAGTGTGTATAATTTTTTTTCTGTGTGTGTGTGTGTGTATATATATATATATATATGTACTTTTTTTCTTGTGTCTGTGGGTGTGTATATATATATATATATATATATATATATATATAAATAAACACACACAAGAAAAAAAATTATACACACACATATATTATTTATATATTCACTTGCCGACCAAGCCTATCCTGGAACTTTTTGTTTCTTTTAGTTTAAATCAGTATTATTTTGCTAGAAAATTACTTAGATACCCCAAAAATTATATTTTCTTAAACAGACTCTAGAAAATAAAATGCTGATTGTTGCAATATTTTATGTCACATGGTAATTGCGCAGCAGTTTTTCAAAAGCAATTTTTTGGGGAATAAAATACACTTTAATGAATTGTAATGCAAAAACACACACAATGTATAACTTAATTTTTGGGTGAAATATAAAAGATGATGTTATGCCGAGTAAATAGATACCTATAACATGTCATGCTTTAAAATTGCGCACGCTCGTGGAATGGCGACAAACTACTATACGTAAAAATCAGGGTAAGGCCGTGTACACACGACCAAATAAATCCGATCAAATCGGTCTGACAGACCGTTTTGATCGGATTTGTCTGCTGGGGTATATTGGTTTGATCATGTACACACGATCAAACCAAAATCCCCGCCGGCAGACAGCGCGGTGACGTGGCGGTGACGTTGACGCCGCCACATCACCGTCACCAGGAAGTAAAACACTTCCGCGCATGAATCCATTCGACGCACGCGCGGGCAGATATGTCTGCTGGTTAGCGTACTAACCAGCAGACATGTCGGACAGACGGGTTCCCAGCAGACAGATTTTAAAGCAGGCTTTAAAATCTGTCTGCTGGAAAAACCCATCTGTCTGCCCGTACACACGATCGAATCTATCCGTCGGACCGTTTCCAGCACATAGATTCGATCGTGTGTACGCGGCCTTAGGGTTTTCCCCTTGAAGAATAAGACTAGAACTCAGGAATTGGAACAGGGACCTCCCCCAGAGGTTAAAGGTCAGAAGGCTGGTTCCCCGAGACTAAAGGTCACGGGGTGTGGCTGACCCACCCCCACCAAAGTGTACCGCCTACCCCAACTAAGTCGGGGAATGAGCAAGTCCAGGAAAGTGACCTATCAACGGGGTAGGTATAGGGCTGGTAACACGACTGACTGCCCAGGGGTAGGGTGACCACCTGTACCGGATTGCCGAGGACAGTCCCGCATTTTTGCGGAATGAAACTTGACACAACCCCCCCCCCCCCGGGCCAATCTGATGCCCCCAAAAAAGGCCGCCACATCACCGCTTTACTCACTGACAGTACTTGTCCTGGCCGGAATGCCTGGAGGAGCACAATCCCCGCCCCCAGCTTGTGATTGGAGAAATCATAAATCCCGCCTCTTGTGTCCAATCACTGTGCTGTGATTTGTTACAGCACAAGCTGATTTGGGGGAAGGGGGGTGTCCCTGAATGGTAGTTTGGAAATGTCGTCACCCAACCTAGGGGGATGTGATTGACCTGACCGACCCACAGGGGTATTCTGTTGTATGTGGCAGTCTCACCAAAATGAATCAGCTTAACTGCTTGCCGACCAGCCGCCGCAGTTATACAGCAGCAGGTCAGCTCTGCTGGGCGACATATTTTTGGGGGATATTTATTATGGTAAAAAGTTAAAAATATATTTTTTTTTTTCAAAATTGTTGCTCTATTTTTGTTTATACCACCAAAAGAAAGCTCTATTTGTGGGGAAAAAAGGACGGCAATTTTGTTTGGGAGCCGCTTTGCACGACCGCGCAATCATCAGATAAAGTGCCGAATCGCAAAAAGTGCTCTGGTCTTTGACCAGCAATATGGTCCGGGGCTGAAGTGGTTAATTATTAAAAATAGTAATTCGACATTGAATACAAAGATTGGGAGATCCAACCTGTATCCCAGTGATAAAACCCTGACCGAGGTTCTAACCCTTTCCTGCTCTAAGCACAACTAATATATAAAGTTTTGGCCGCACATCCACTTACACAACTCATTTTCTCGGTATCATGGAGATGGAGGATATGCTAAACATAGCTGACCTCAGCATGGAGTCAGTTCAGTTCTCGTTTCATTTTATCAGAGCCGAAATCATTATGGTCTGGCTGTGATCCAAGCTGTTTCCTCCACTTCCCTGAGAGCGTATAGGAAATATATAATCATTCTTTAGGCGTTCGGGACAGAAGCTCTGAAAAATTGTGTTTCCAACCGTTCCCAGGTCACCGAGGCCGGGAACCCCGGGAGGAAAATGTTCAATATGTCGGCAGCTTACCTTTCATTTTGTCATTTTACAACTTTTCTTTCTCTCTTTGTTAATATTTATGCGAAAGAGAAAGTAAATTACTCGCCTGTCCTCAGGGCCGCTATGAGGAAATCAGGTGGCCCTGTACAGTCTACCAGAGAGGGCCCCCTTTGAACACCCAGAGGACAAAAGTGAGGCAGTGGTGAATTACCCAATGGGGTTTTTTCTTTTATTAAAGCACATGAGCCAGGTGCTCTGATAGGCTTAAAAAAGAGGGGGGGTTCGGGGCGCAGTGCACTGCGCCCTGAGCCCACCCAGTTGTGTGACAAAGGCAAATTAATGTTCGCTATTGTCACATTGATTCTCCGCCTGACCAACCAGGAAGCGGGTCTTCCATTTCCTGATTGGCCTAAAAGGAGAAGCGATCCAATTGGCCGAAGAGGAGGGAGGAGGAGACGCACAGCCGCCGTTTTGCAGGGGAAAGGCCCCCACCTGTTACCCGGAGGGAAGCGCTGTCAGTGTCATAGATGGGGGTAAGTGCCGGGCTAGTAACCTGACCGACTGCCCAGGAGCGGGTGGGGGTGTGATGGACCTGACTGACCCCTCAGGGGGGTTGGTGACCCGACCAACCAGGGGGAGGTGGATGTAGGTGTGGGGGTATTCTGTTGTTTGTTTCAGTCTCGCCAAAATGAATCAGCTTGATTATTAAAAAGAAGTATGCAATGTACAGAGTGCAGGGGTCAGGAGTATGTAACAAACCAAATTCAAGGGTCAGGGGTGACTGTCGGAAGTCATTTCATATTACATACATACATATATTATGACAGCTCCCCCTCAAACACCTAGAAGACGATTATGAGGCAATGGAGATGCTCAGGTAAATGGTGGGTGTGGCAAAATTGCCCTGGGTGGGGCCTATAGCTTGAGCCAACAGGGTGTAAGTGTCAGGAGTATGCAATGAACAGAATGCAGAAGTATTAACGGAGTGCTTGGGTCAGGAGTATATAACAGAGTGCAGGGGTTAGGAGTATGTAACAGAGTGCAGGAGTCAAAGTATGCAACAGAGTGCTTGGGTCAGAAGTATGTAACAGAGTGCATGGGTCAGGAGTATGAAACAGAGTGCTTGGGTCAGAAGTATGTAACAGAGTGCATGGGTCAGGAGTATGAAACAGAGTGCTTGGGTCAGGAGTATGTAACAGAGTGCTTAGTCAGGAGTATGAAACAGAGTGCTTGGGTCAGGAGTATGTAACAGAGTGCGGGGGTCAGGAGTATGTAACAGACAGAATGCAGGGGTCAGGGGTGACTGTTGGAAGTAATTTCATATTACATACATACATACATACTGTACATACATATAGTATGATAGGTCCCCCTTGAACACCCAGAGGACAATGAGGAGACAGTGGTGATGCCAGAGTGAATTGTGGGTGTGGCAAAACTGCACTAGGTGGGGCCTAAAACTTGTACCTACAAACAGGTTGCGGGTGTCAGAAGTATGTAAGGCACAGAATGCAGGGGTCTTGGGTATGCAACAGAATGCAGGGGTCAGGGGTATGTAACAAACAGAATGCAGGGGTCAAGGGTGACTGTAAGAAGTAATTTCATATTACATACTAGAAATGATATCACAGGACACCCAGAACACAATTATGAGCCAGTGATGATGCCGTGGTGAATGGTGGGTGTGGCATAATTGCCCTGGGATGGGCTTCAACTTGAACCTACATACAGGGTTTCAGTTGTCAGGAGTGTGCAATGTACAAAATGTAGGGCTCTGGGGTATGTAACAAAGTGCAGGGGTCAGGGGTGACTGTTGGAAGTCATTTCATATCACATACATATAATATGACAGCTCCCCCTTGAACACCTAGAGGACAATAATGAGGTAGCGGTTATGCTGTGGTGAATTGTGTGTGCGGCAAATTTGTGCTGGATGGGCCTAAAACTTGAACCGACATACAGGGTGCAGGTGTCAGGAGTGTGCAATGTACAAAATGCAGGTGTCTGGAGTATGTAACAGAATGAATAGATCAGGAGTATGTAACAAACAGAATGAAGGGGTCAGGGGTGACTGTTAAAAGTCATTTCATATTACATACATACATACTGAGGCAGTGGTGACGCTATGGTGAATTTTGGGGATGTACAAAATTGCACTGGGAGGGGCCTAAAACTTGAACTGACATACAGGGTGCAGGTGTCTGGAGTATGTAACTGAGTGTAGAGATGAGAAGTATGTAACAGACAGAATGCAGGGGTCAGGGGTGACTGTTGAAAGTCATTTCATATTACATACATACATATAATATGATAGGTCCCCCTTGAACACCCAGCAGACAATAATGAGACAGTGGTGAAGCCATGGTGAATTGTGGGTGTGGCAAAACTGCACTGGGCCTGAAACTTGAACCGGCATACAGGGTGCAGGTGTCAAGAGTATGCAATGTACAAAATGCAGGTGTCAAGAGTATGTAATGTACAGAATGCAGGGGTCAGGAGTATGTAATGTACATAATGCAGGGGTCAGGAGTATGCAATGTACAGCATGCAGGGGTCAGGAGTATGCAATGTACAGAATGCAGGTGTCAAGAGTATGTAATGTACAGAATGCAGGGGTCAGGAGTATGTAATGTACAGAATGCAGGGGTCAGGAGTATGTAATGTACAGAATTCAGGGGTCTGGGGTATGTAACAGACAGAATGCGGGGGGTCAGGGGTGACTGTAGGAAGTTATTTAATAGTACATACATAGATATTCTATGATAGGGCTCCTTTATAAACACTCATAAGACAACAATGAGGCAGTGGTGATGCCTTGGTGAATTGTGGGTGTGGCAAATTTGTGTTGGGAGGAGCTTAAAACTTTTTAAGATGGGTTCCTTATGTTCTGCTTGGAACTATTAGACTTTGCACATTTCGTTTGGATGCACCTGGAATATATTTAGCTGATAAATGTTGTTTATTGAAAATATCTACTACACAAAACCAGAGCTGTTTTGTTCCTCTGATTACATTCTGAGCATGCCGTTGCTACAAAGTTACTGATATTAGTTACATGGTTGCTATAAATGTAATTGTGACACAACCTGTACTGGCAGGATGCATATCAGGCTTATGTAGCCCATTCATTGTTATAATAACGTGACGGCTCTGATGTGGAGGGGCAATCATTTATCTGATGGTTTAATGTGCGCACAATTTGGGGAGGGGTTTGCTTACTTCTATTTTATTGTATATATTTATGCAGTTATATATTTTATATTGTATATATCTATATGTAAAAACACACATAAAAAAGGAACCAAGAAAAGGTTATAAAAAAAATATAATTATAAAATATATTTTATATATATATATATATATATATATATATATATATATATATATATATATACACACATATATAAAATATTCTTTATAATTTTTTTATTTTTTTATAACATTTTCTTGATTCCTTTTTTATATGTGTTTTTACAAGACAGTTCAAACTGTTTTATGTGTGCACAACTTGGGGAGGGGTGAACTTATTTTTATTTTATTTTATATATATATATATATATATATATATATATATATATATATATATATATATATATATATATATATATATATATATATATATGATATATTTTATTTGTGTTCAAATTGGGGAGGGGTATTCTTATTTTTATTATATATGTTATATATATATTATATATGTATTATATATATTATATAGTTATTAGATATTTAACTTTTTTTTTTAATTTTATAACATTATTTGTAAAAACACACATAAAAAAGGAACCAAGAAAAGGTTATAAAAAAAATATATAAATTATAAAGAATATTATATATATATATATATATATATATATATATATATATATATATATATATATATATATATATATATATATATATATACACACACACATATATAAAATATTCCTTATAATTATTTTATTTTTTTATAACATTTTCTTGATTCCTTTTTTATATGTGTTTTTACAAGACAGTTCAAACTGTTTTATGTGTGCACAACTTGGGGAGGGGTGAACTTATTTTTATTTTATTATATATATATATGATATATTTTATTTGTGTTCAAATTGGGGAGGGGTATTCTTATTTTTTATTATATATTCTATATAGTTATTAGATATTTTACTTTTTTTTTGCAGTTTATATATTTTATATTGTATATATCTATATGTAAAAACACACATAAAAAAGGAACCAAGAAAAGGTTATAAAAAAAAAAATCTAATTATAAAGAATATTTTATATATATATATATATATATATATATATATATATATATATATATATATATATATATATATATATATATATTCATGATATATTTTATTTGTGCTCAAATTTGGAGGGGTATTCTTATTTTTTATTATATATTTATTATATATTATATAGTTTTTAGATATTTTACGTATTAATATCTTTTTAAATTTTATAACATTATTTTTATACCCTTTTCTTGTCTTCTCTTTTTAATCTATGGCTTTGTTCAATAGCATTTTCATGAAAGATAATTTCCACAAGCGCCCACATACATGTCTTTGCTCTATTCCATTGCCGCGTACACACGATCAGTTCGTCTGATGAAAACGGACTGATGGACCGTTTTCATCAGACGAACTGATCGTGTGTGGGCCCCATTGTTTGTTTTTTACATCTGTGAAAAAACCTAGAACCTGTTTTAAAATTATCTGATGGTTAAAAAAAACGATAGAAAAAAATTATCCTCTGTGGGAAAATCCATGCATGCGCAGAATCAAGTCGACGCATGCTCGGAAGCATTGAACTTCATTTTTTCTCAGCACTTTGTTGTGTTTTACGTCACCACGTTTTGATACGATCGTTTTTTTTTTTTTAACTGATGGTGTGTAGGCAAGACTGATGAAAGTCAGCTTCATCGGATATCTGATGAAAAAATCCATCAGGCCGTTTTCATCGGATGAACCGATCGTGTGTACAGGGCATATCATAATATAGACATACCTAATGCACCATTTGCATTGGAAACAGGACACTATTATTTTTAAAAAATTTTAAATATTTAAAAAAATTTGGGGAAGTGACGAAAAATTCCTTTTAAACATTTTTTTAGCACATTTTTAAACTGAAGGTTCAGTTGGGTCCGTGGCTGTAGTGAATAATGGGAATGTCAACTACAGAAATCGGAGGGATCCGCCTGTAGAGAGTGGTTGTTGTGCAGTAGAGGAAGCCATCGAAACGCTAGAAGCCACGGCAGGGCGAACGGGACCTTTCCCTTTATACTTTTCCCTTTGTGCAAGTCACAGAGGTAAATTAGCTGAACGGGGACTCTTGTAGAGTTTAAAGTGGAAGCGTTTCTGTCGTTGGTGGTTCTTGAAGTGATTGCAAATTGCTGATTCATTTCTCTCCTTAGAAGTGTCACTTGAGCACAAACCTTGTTTAGCGGATGGCAGAGGATTTTATACTGTTTCCGACTTGCTGTCAAACATCTCCGCATTTCTGTACCGGTAGTATGAAATCCCCACCATGGAGGCACTCCAAATTTAATGATGTTAGCCGACGTATATTTGGACTGGCTTCACACCTATGCGTTGTTGTAACATGCAGTACTCACTGTCATGGGCATCCACAGGTGGGGCAAGGGGAGGCAAGCGCCCCCCCCTGGAATCAGGAATCAGCAAGGTGTCCACCATAGGCGCGTGCGCGGGTTGTGCCCAGGTACGCACACCCTTATCACCCGAGCGCAACACACAGACAGTCAGCGGGGGCTGGAACGCTCTCCATGTACCAGTACCTGGCACAGGAAAGAAGACGTGGGCGGCAGCCGGCAGGGCTTTTTATTATCCGATGTTAAGACAGCACTGGTCTCTATCATCAGTAGTCAGACAACACAAAACCCTACCTGCTCTGCATATACCACAGGGGGGGGCAGGTTATCCACAGCCCCTCAAGCATGCAGCGTGCATCAACAGGAGCCTATGCCAGGAGCCTGATCTGTCACTGTGGGTTATAGACGGTTCTCTTCTGTAGGGGGAAGAGAGCTCTGTGGGGGGATTGGGTATGCATACTGTCATAGCACACACCTGGAATAATGTCTGCCAATTTCCCTTAAAAAGAAATACTTGCAAGTCGCGACTAAGCCCCTCCTCTTCATGACAGTGTCAAAGGGGGCCAGAGCATGGGTAACCTTAAAATTATGCCCCCCCCCCCCCCCAAAAAAAGTTCTGAGGATGCCCATGCTTGCTGTTGCTTTGTATTGCCAATTACTTAGGCTGCGTTATCATTTCTGTGCGCTGCATTGATATTCATTCCTATTGGCGCCCCAAGACATATAATTGCACAATTGGATCTTTATACGGCAGCATTCAGACTGGTAGAAGGAAGGGCAAGACTGTGAACCAATCAGGTGAGCTGTGCGCAAAACTACTGGAATAGAACAGGATGGTTGGAGGAGAAAGTAGAGAGAGCAGAGGGCTGACTTTATCAGTCTAATGCTGCTCAGTCAGCAAACTGGTGGTGGTAAAAGGACACTGTTGTATACCTGGTATCATTCACATCACAGGGCTGTGTAGATCTCAGGAATGGATGAACATAATCCTTTGGCAGCTCCCATATACAGTATGTATTTCATCTGTGTATTCAGCTTTAAATGCTGTCTCCCCTTCACTTACTTACCTTTCCTTTGCTTCCCTTACCCAGGGATGGACTGGCTATTGGGACTACAGGGAGTTTCCCGGGGGGCCGATGGCTCAGTGGGCCGGCTCCCCTCCGCTCCTCTGTCTCTCCCTTCCCGCAATGCTCACCTCCTCACCCTCCCTGCAGCGCTGACATTTACCACACCTGCTCCCCATTCACACCTGAGACCTTGTCCTAGGCCATTCTCATCCAGGCAAGGAAATGGGAAGCAGGGCCGATCCTAGGGTCACAGGGACCTGCGTGCAGAAATATTTCTGGTGCCCCCACATGGGTGTCATCATTTTAATAACTCCTCCCCTTTACAATTGTTTCTATGGCAATGACTCAACCACAGAGATGCTCCCCCCACAAAGTCTTCATTAACCTGGGATCCTTACATGACCTCTTAACAGGCTCTTAAACGGCTTTGCTCATCCCTGGCTCAAACCAACACCCATTCCATTCATCCTATGGTAAATTCCTTCTCGGATCAATTGTTTGATATATATTTATATGTTTTTTGATCTTAAACTTATGCTATGTGTATTTTTGTAGATTAAATCCTCCCCCTGAAGAGACCATTAATGCGTCGAAACGCGTCGTTGTACAATAATGTATCCACTGCTGTGGAATTTCATGCTCATCACCAGATCCGGAAGGGGTTCTTCTCAATTGTCATTGTATTTTTTATGTATAATATTATTGATCATCAATCATTAAATCTTTGTTACCTTTATTATATCCCTATTTCATCATTTTTGCTGTTCAAAGCCCAGTGGGGTAAATTTTCCTTGTTTCCCATATTCAATCTTGGGGTTTGCAGCTCTCCTGTCTCTTTGCATATGTGTCATTCCTTAGCTAAGACCTCTTAACAATAAACAAAATAAAGGAAGAGAAGCCGAGTACTTTATTGGGAGCTGAAGGGGGCCCCTGTGATGGACACAGAGAGGGCTTCTGTTAGAGAGTCTGTTGGGTGTTCGGCACCCCCACCTCTGCAGGCGCCTGGGTGCAATGCACCCTGTGCACCCTTCCTAGGATCAGCCCTGATGGGAAGTGATGTCTACAACACAAAAAATGTACTAAACCTTTCCAGAAATTAGGAAACCTTCTACTATTGTGTTAAGGGGATATTTCTTTTATTGAGTGAAGTTTCACATTAAATAAACCGGTTGGTTTGTCCCACAAAGGGCCAACGTATACTGTAGGTCCCCTATAAAAACACTCAGGGTTCCCTTTAAACACACGCGGTGAATTTCGCAGTCCGTTGCCAGCCATCCGTCGAGAGACAAATAGACCTCCTAATTTTGTTTACTTTGTTGCGTGAGGGTACCTGCCGCTTCCATCCAAATTCTCCTGGAGAGAGCTGAATCGTTTTGTCATTAGAATGGATGATGCTTCACGAAAGTGCTTGCAGGTGATTTGGATGGAATAATTGGGGCCCGAAAATCACAAGCAGCAGATGCTGGAGAGAAAATAACTTTGCGCAATAAAAAAAGAAAAAAAAAAGGAAAAGTAACTGAGCATCATTTACTTCCAGTCATTGAGGTGCTGTGGAACTTTCCGATATGATGGCAGTAAAACATAAATGAAATATTGGGCACGAGAAGACTTTGCACTCTCAGCTAGTGATGAGCGGAATACGCCATATTTGATTTTGCGATATTTCGCGCATATATAGAAGAATATTCGCGAATATTCGTTAATATCGAATATTCGTGATATTTTATCCAAAAAAAAAAAATTAGCGAAATTTCGCTAGTGCGAATGCGAAATTGATTGCGAAATTCTCGTCAACACGCGAAAACGGAGATCATTACCTGGATTACTAAACTAATATGCACTAAACACTAACTCTACTTACACAAACTTATATGACTAAACTAAAGCTAATTTTTTTTTTTTTTTTTTTTTATACACAAAACACAGAAGGGCAGAGAACGCATTCGCGAATATTCGTAATACGAATATTCGCATTGCGAATATTCGGCAACATAAAAGGATCGCCTCAGCTACTCGGCCCAGGGTCTCTAATCATACCAGCAATGCTTTTAGACGTCGATGGAGATCACTAGGATGTGATCTGTTTTAAAAATAAATTTGAAAAATATAGCGAATATTCACCGCGATATTCGATTTATTCGCGAATACTCGACTATGCAATATTCGTAACGAATATTCGCAATGCGAATATTCGTGAGCAACACTACTCTCAGCCTGACCCTGTGCAGAGATTTGCAATGCTGGGACAACAACGCCAGCAGAATGAGAGTGATTGTCACTGGGTCAGGTTAACACGCACATGGTAGACACCGCCATGTAGGGTGACCACATTTCCAAACTACCATTTAGTGACACCCTCCCTTCCCAAAAATAAGCTTGTGCTGTAACAAATCACAACACAGTGATTGGACACAGGAGGCAGGATTTATGATTTCTCCAATCACAAGCAGGGGGCGTGGACTGTGCTCCTCCAGGCATTCCTGGCCAGGACAAGTACTGTCAGTGAGTAAAGCAGTGATGTGGTGGCCTTTTTTTGGGCATCAGATTGGCCCGGGGTGTGGCTGTGTCAGTTGCATTCTGGGACAATGTATTGTCCTGGAATGAAGGTGCCCAGACAGACCTGCAAAATGCGGGACTGTCCCGGGCAATCAGGGACATGTGGTCACCCTACCGCCATGTGTTTTATCAGAAACATGCACCATTTCAGTATCTGCTCTTGCAATTTTGACCTTCTTTTGCCGCGTACACACGGAAAATCCGAAAAGAAAACCGTGGATTTTTTTCGACGGAATGTTGGCTCAAACTTGTGTTGCATTCATACGGTCACACAAAATTACAATTTGATAGACACCAAATACGATATTGGTCATGTTCACATTTCACTTATAATGTGTCCCATTAACCTTCAAACATTGTAGCATGGGGTTGGTAGATATCCAGCTGATTAGCATCTTTGGATTCATCACTGTAACCACTTGTTAGTAATGGAACTCCCTCAAAGCAAAAATGATGGTTGTTGTATGAAACTTGACTTTATGCAGTTCATGACAGATGTGTATTCCCAACTTTTCTCCAGACTATCTATGATATGGAATTTTACATAAAGGGCTCTCTATGATCTTACACCTGGACCACTGAGACCAAACCTCTCAGTCCAGGTCCTCCATTCTCAGCCAGGGCTCTGTGGAACCCTAGAGTTCCTCCAGAGGTTGCTTTGGGTTCCTTGCACTGTGGCTGGTTAACCCCCCATCTGATGGTACCTGCATAGTTTCAAGGCCAACACTACTTACAGAGATGGGAGGTTAACCAACCACAGTGCAAGGAACCCAAAGCAACCTCTGAAGGAAATCTAGGGTTCCACAGAACCCTGGCTGAGAATGGAGGACCTGGACTGAGAGGTTGGGTCTCAGTGTTTCAAGTATAAGATTTGGACAGTTGATAGCCCTTGGACCTCACCTCTCTGTGACAATGTGGTTGGGGTGCTGTTATGGGCACTGCCATGCTCTCTCTGTAAGTAGTGTTGGCCCTGGAACTATGCAGGTGCTATCAGATGGGAGGTTAACCAGCTACAGTGTAAGAAACCCAAAGCAACCTCTTGACGAACTCTACGGTTCTACTGAACCCTATTTTAAAATGGAGGACCTAGACTGAGAGAGGTTTGATCTCTGTGGGCCAGGTATAGGATTTGAATAGTTGATAGCCCTTGGGCCTCACCTCTCTGTGAGTAGTGTTGGCCCTGGAACTATGCAGGTACCATCAAATAGGAGGTTAACCAACCACAGTACAATAAACCCAAAGCAACCTCTGGAGGAACTCTAGGGGTCCACAGAACCTTGGCTGAGAATGGAGGACCTGGACTGAGAGGTTGAGTCTCAGTGGTCCAGGTGTAAGATTTGGACAGTTGGTACTCCTTGGACCTCACCTCTCTGTGACAATGTGGTTAAGGTGCTGTTATGAGCACTGCCATGATCTCTCTGTAAGTAGTGTTGGGCCTGGAACTATGCAGGTGCTATCAGATGGGAGGTTAACCAGCTACAGGGTAAGGAACCCAAAGCAACCTCCTGACGAACTCTATGGTTCTACTGAACCCTATTTTAAAATGGAGGACCTAGACTGAGAGAGGTTTGATCTCTGTAGTCCAGGTATAGCATTTGGACAGTTGATAGCCCTTGGACCTCACCTCTCTGTAAGTAGTGTTGGCCCTGGAACTATGCAGGTACCATCAGATGGGAGGTTAACCAACCACAGTACAATAAACCCAAAACAACCTCTGGAGGAACTCTAGGGTTCCACAGAACCTTGGCTGAGAATGGAGGACCTGGACTGAGAGGTTGAGTCTCAGTGGTCCAGGTGTAAGATTTGGACAGATGGTACTCGTTGGACCTCACCTCTCTGTGACAATGTGGTTAAGGTCCTGTTATGAGCACTGCCATGATCTCTCTGTAAGTAGTGTTGGCCCTGGAACTATGCAGGTGCTATCAGATGGGAGGTTAACCAGCTACAGGGTAAGGAACCCAAAGCAACCTCCTGACGAACTCTATGGTTCTACTGAACCCTATTTTAAAATGGAGGACCTAGACTGAGAGAGGTTTGATCTCTGTAGTCCAGGTATAGCATTTGGACAGTTGATAGCCCTTGGACCTTACCTCTCTGTAAGTAGTGTTGGCCCTGGAACTATGCAGGTACCATCAGATGGGAGGTTAACCAACCACAGTACAATAAACCCAAAACAACCTCTGGAGGAACTCTAGGGTTCCACAGAACCTTGGCTGAGAATGGAGGACCTGGACTGAGAGGTTGAGTCTCAGTGGTCCAGGTGTAAGATTTGGACAGTTGGTACTCCTTGGACCTCACCTCTCTGTGACAATGTGGTTAAGGTGCTGTTATGAGCACTGCCATGATCTCTCTGTAAGTAGTGTTGGCCCTGGAACTATGCAGGTGCTATCAGATGGGAGGTTAACCAGCTACAGGGTAAGGAACCCAAAGCAACCTCCTGATGAACTCTATGGTTCTACTGAACCCTATTTTAAAATGGAGGACCTAGACTGAGAGAGGTTTGATCTCTGTAGTCCAGGTATAGCATTTGGACAGTTGATAGCCCTTGGACCTCACCTCTCTGCAAGTAGTGTTGGCCCTGGAACTATGCAGGTACCATCAGATGGGAGGTTAACCAACCACAGTACAATAAACCCAAAACAACCTCTGGAGGAACTCTAGGGTTCCACAGAACCTTGGCTGAGAATGGAGGACCTGGACTGAGAGGTTGGGTCTAAGTGGTCCAGGTGTAAGATTTGGACAGTTGGTAGCCCTTGGACCTCACCTCTTTAAGACAATGTGGTTAAGGTGCTGTTATGAGCACTGCCATGACATCTCTGTAAGTAGTGTTGGGCCTGGATATATGCAGGTGCTATCAGATGGGAGGTCAACCAGCTACAGGGTAAGGAACCTGAAGCAACCTCTTGACGAACTCTACGGTTCTACTGGACCCTAGTTTAGAATGTAGGACCTAGACTGAAAGAGGTTTGAACTCTGTGGTTCAGGTGTAGGATTTGGATAGTTGATAGCCCTTGGACTTCACCTCTCTGTAAGTAGTGTTGGCCCTGGAACTATGGAGGTGCCATCAGATGGGAGGTTAACCAGCCACAGTGCAATAAACCCAAAGAAACCTCTGGAGGAACTCTAGGTTCCAAATCTTACACCTGGACCACTGAGACCAAACCTCTCAGTCCAGGTCCTCCATTCTCAGCTAGGGTTCTGTGAAACCCTAGATTTCCTCCAGAGGTTGCTTTGGGTTCCTTGCACTGTGGCTGGTTAACCTCCCATCTGATGGTACCTGCATAGTTCCAAGGCCAACACTACTTAATGAGATGGGAGGTTAACCAACCACAGTGCAAGGAACCTCTGAAGGAAATCTAGGGTTCCACAGAACCCTGGGTGAGAATGGGGGACCTGGACTGAGAGGTTGGGTCTCAGTGGTCCAGGTGTAAGGTTTGGACAGTTGGTAGCCCTTGGACTCAGTGAGGTCCAAGGTAGGGTGACCACATTTCCAAACTGCCATTCAGGGACACCCCACCCCCCCTCACCTTCCCCAAAAAAAGATGAAGGGGGACGGGGGGGAATGTAGTCTTGGGTTGATGGGGAATTTGGCGGTGGGTTATATATCTGCTGAATGTGCCACTTGCCATCAGATGCAGTGCCGCTTGCCACCCATAGCCTGCCGCCAGATGCAGTACTGCTGTCACTCCCTCTGCATGACCCCTGTGCATTACAGGAAAGGAGTCGCTATCTGGAGAGAGAAGATCACACAAGGCCCTTCTGCTTGCCACTAGGTGCCAAATAAGGAGGAGGTGCCGAGGTGGGTGGGGATAGCAGTGCTGCACTAGGCGCAGGCCTTGCTCCCGTCCTTACTGTCTGAGAGTAAATTGTCACTGGTTGCAAGACGCCAGGCAACCAGTTCTGGAAATGTAGTTACTAGTTAGTAGGGGGTGACTGTGTTCTCTATTTCATTCCGGGACACTGTATTGTCCCGGAATGAAGGTGCCCGGGACCAGGGACATACGTGTCAATTGCGGGACAGTCCCGGGCAATCCGGGACACGTGGGCACCCTAGTCCAAGGGCTATCAACTATCCAAATCCTACACCTGGACCACAGAGTTTGCAGCCCTTGGACCTTACCTTTCTGTGACAATGTGGTTGGGGTACTGTTATGAGCACTGCCCTAAAAATAAGCAAAATATGTAGGTGGAAAAAAAAAGAAAAGATAAGAAACATCAATACCTATAAAACAAAAAAAGGAATTATAATTGTGTCCCTTGAAAACAATAATAATCTGTTTCATAGACTGCCTTGATAAATTGAGCTGTGCTGGAGGGTTGACAGGGGGAAAAAAATGACAGCAATCATCCAGATGTTGTCACTTTCAAAATCAACATATTGTCCTCGGTCTCAGAGGCCTCACAATTCAAGAGCTGCTGCAATAATACAGATAATTAATCTTTAGAGTATCAGTAGAATGTAATCAGGTTAGATCAGGATATGAACGATAGCTATTTAATTTATTGCAGCTGTAGCCGCTGCGATGTTTGCGATCGCGTGCGCCGTGTTGTGGAGGGATCTACAATCTAGCTGGTATTTAATTTATGATATAATATTTCCGGGTGGCAAATTCATTCTTGGTGTTTGGAAACATCTGCGATCCGATATTGTGTGCAATTAAAATCATGTTTGTTATCTAATAATAATGCTACCTGGGGCCTGACCTTTTAATTAGGTGAGTATGTAGCAAATGACAGATTACATTGGTGGGGTGGAAGGAAGTCCTTATTTATCCACATCAATACCGGGCACTTATACACCCTCCTGCCAAGGCCAATTTTCAGCTTTTAGCGCTGTGGCAATTTGCATGACAATTGCGCGGTCATGCAACACTGTACCCAAACTAATTTTTTATCATTTATCATTACACTCGGCATCTATGGACACCGAGTGTATGACACAGGAGCACGCCCGCAGGGTAAGGTTACCTAATGCGGGGAGGAGCCACGAGAGCCACCGTGGGACCCCAGAACAGGAGGATCGGGGCCACTCTGTGCAAAACGAGCTGCACAGTGAAGGTAAGTATGACATGTTTGTTATTTGAAGAAAAAAAACCACTGAACCTTTAACCACTTCCTTAATGGGCACATATACCCCTTCCTGACCAGGTGAAATTTCAGCTTCTGGCACTGCGTCACTTTAA
Organism: Rana kukunoris; assembly: GCA_029574335.1. Taxonomy (NCBI): domain Eukaryota; kingdom Metazoa; phylum Chordata; class Amphibia; order Anura; family Ranidae; genus Rana; species Rana kukunoris. The sequence goes on along the minus strand of CM056055.1, from coordinate 219,004,980 downwards.
CTGACAATTGTGCGGTCGTGCGACGTGGCTCCCAAACAAAATTGACGTCCTTTTTTCCCCACAAATAGAGCTTTCTTTTGGCGGTATTTGATCGCCTCTGCGGTTTTTATTTTTTGCGCTATAAACAAAAATAGAGTGACAATTTTGAAAAAAAAACAATATTTTTTACTTGTTGCTGTAATAAATAGCCAAATTAAAAAAAAAGATTTTTTTTCTCAGTCTAGGCCAGGGGTAGGCAACCTCAGCTCTCCAGCTGTTTTGAAACTACAAGTCCCATGAGTCATTGCAAGACCATAACAATCACAGGAATGACTACTAGAAGTAGAGACATGATGGGATTTGTAGTTTTACCACAGCTGGAGAGCCGAGGTTGCCTGGTCTAGGCGATACGTATTCTTCTACATATTTTTGGTAAAAAAAAATCGCAATAAGCGTCTGGTTTGCGCAAAAGTTATTGCGCTTACAAAATAGGGGACAGAATTATTATTATTATTATTTTTTTTACTACTAATGGCGGCGATCAGCATTTATTTCGTGACTGCGACATTATGGCGGAGACACGGACACTTTTGACACATTTTTGGTGCCATTCACATTTATACAGCGATCAGTGCTATAAAAATGCACTAATTACAGTATAAATGTGACTGGCATTGAAGGGGTTAACACTAGGGTGAGGAAGGGGTTAATGTGTACCTGCATAGTGTTCTAACTGTGTGGGGGGAGGGGGGGTGACACAGATCGGTCTCCTCCTCTCCCCTGACAGGACATGGATCTCTGTGTTTACACACAGAGATCCAGGTCTTGTCCCTGTAGCCGTCGATCCCGAGTGCCTGGCGGACATCACGGCCGCCAGGCACGCGCATCGGCATGTTAGCGATGCGGCGGGCACGCGCACGCCCCCCAGTGGCCTGGCAGAGCGCAGGCCGTAAAAACACGGCCTGTTAGAGAATTAGAACCACCCTGCAGCCGTACAAAGTCGTACGGCCGCCGGGAAGTGGTTAATATCACTTGAATCTACAATTCGCAGATGCAGAGGGGTTAAGTGAACTATTTTGGATAAACGCAGACATTGCCCTTCAAATTCCTTCTGTGCGTTCTCTTCCAGCACTATCATGACTAAGGGGAAGTAAGCAACGTTTGGCGTCAGTCCTTGCTGAATCAGAGCCATTGAAAGGCCAACATTTTTTTTTTTTTTTTCGCCCTCTACTTTTCTGTATCTTATTTTTTTCTTCAGCAGATTACATTTCAGCTACGGAGCGAAGGTATTTTCCTGTACTATTATGTCCATGTGTTCAGCATATCAACACATCGGTCTAATCTGCTTTGAAAACACGCAATTCCTGAGCGGTCCAAGGGCGGAAATCACTTCCTCCGGAGAGTCTATGCGGCCTGTTGTGCTTGAGCGGCGCTTGGCTTCTGATCCCACAATACACACAATGTTTTGTCATCCGCTGGAACTTCTACTTTATCATTAACTCAGAAACCCGACTCCAGTTTCTGCTTTGGAGTTTCACTCATTTTTCCCTCTTTGAGTGACGAGAGACAACGGATAATCCTCTAGGTCCGCTCTTAAAGGGAAACTCAACTTTTTCTTAAAAAAATTATAAAAAAAAAAACGATATATAGTATATATTATACTAAATTACTATATTATATATAAAGTATATTATAAAAATAATTATAATATTATTGATATTATTATTAATATATAACTTTATTAGATTAAATAATAAAATCTATATATAGATATATATATATATATATATATATATATATATATATATATATATATATATATATATATATATATATATATGTGTTTTTATTAATATAATAATAATGGTAATATTATTGATATTATTACTATATAACATATCATTTAAAAAAATTATAATATTATATATATATATATATTATGTTCCATATATGACACTATGACACTGAATATAATACATGAAATAAATAATATATATATGTGTGTATATATATATATATATATATATATATATATAAATATATATATACAGTGCCTTGCGAAAAGTATTCAGCCCCCTTGAACTTTGCGACCTTTTGCCACATTTCAGGCTTCAAACATAAAGATATAAAACTGTATTTTTTTGTGAAGAATCAACATCAAGTGGGACACAATCATGAAGTGGAAGGAAATTTATTGGATATTTCAAACTTTGTTAACAAATAAAAAACTGAAAAATTGGGCGTGCAAAATTATTCAGCCCCTTTACTTTCAGTGCAGCAAACGCTCTCCAGAAGTTCAGTGAGGATCTCTGAATGATCCAATGTTGACCTAAATGACTAATGATGATAAATAGAATCCACCTGTGTGTAATCAAGTCTTCGTATAAATGCACCTGCACTGTGATAGTCTCAGAGGTCCGTTTAAAGCGCAGAGAGCATCATGAAGAACAAGGAACACACCAGGCAGGTCCGAGATACTGTCGTGGAGAAGTTTAAAGCCGGATTTGGATACAAAAAGATTTCCCAAGCTTTAAACATCCCAAGGAGCACTGTGCAAGCGATAATATTGAAATGGAAGGAGTATCAGACCACTGCAAATCTACGAAGACCTGGCCGTCCCTCTAAACTTTCAGCTCATACAAGGAGAAGACTGATCAGAGATGCAGCCAAGAGGCCCATGATCACTCTGGATGAACTGCAGAGATCTACAGCTGAGGTGGGAGACTCCGTCCATAGGACAACAATCAGTCCCTGTATACTGCACAAATCTGGCCTTTATGGAAGAGTGGCAAGAAGAAAGCCATTTCTTAAAGATATCCATAAAAAAAAGTGTTGTTTAAAGTTTGTCACAAGCCACCTGGGAGACACACCAAACATGTGGAAGAAGGTGCTCTGGTCAGATGAAACCAAAATCAAACTTTTTGGCAGCAATGCCAAACGTTATGTTTTGCGTAAAAGCAACACAGCTCATCACCCTGAACACACCATCCCCACTGTGAAACATGGTGGTGGCAGCATCATGGTTTGGGCCTGCTTTTCTTCAGCAGGGACAGGGAAGATGGTTCAAATTGATGGGAAGATGGATGGAGCCAAATACAGGACCATTCTGGAAGAAAACCTGATAAAGTCTGCAAAAGACCTGAGACTGGGACGGAGATTTGTCTTCCAACAAGACAATGATCCAAAACATAAAGCAAAATCTACAATGGAATGGTTCACAAATAAACATATCCAGGTGTTAGAATGGCCAAGTCAAAGTCCAGACCTGAATCCAATCGAGAATCTGTGGAAAGAACTGAAAACTGCTCTTCATCCAACCTCACTGAGCTCCAGCTGTTTTGCAAGGAGGAATGGGCAAAAATTTCAGTCTCTCGATGTGCAAAACTGATAGAGACACCCTAAGCGACTTACAGCTGTAATCGCAGAAAAAGGTGGCGCTACAAAGTATGAATAATTTTGCACACCCAATTTTTCAGTTTTTTATTTGTTAAAAAAGTTTGAAATATCCAATAAATTTCGTTCCACTTCATGATTGTGTCCCACTTGTTGTTGATTCTTCACAAAAAATTACAGTTTTATATCTTTATGTTTGAAGCCTGAAATGTGGCAAAAGGTCGCAAAGTTCAAGGGGGCCGAATACTTTCCCATCTCGGATACGCTGCGCAAATGTACGTGTACCTGAATCTGGCCCTGTATGTTTATATATTTACAAAATTATTATATTATATGTGAACTATATTACAATAATAATTATAATATTATTGATATTATTATTAATATATAATTGTATTAGATTAAATACAATTATATATATATATATATATATATATATATATATATATATATATATATATATATATATATATATATATATATATATATATAATTTTTGTATTCATATTATTAATAATGGTAATATTATTGATATTATAATTTTTTTAAATAATATAATAATATTGTATAGTAATAATATCAATAATATTACCATTATTAATAATATTAACAGAAAAAATAATAATATTAATATATATAATGTTCTATATATGAGACTACTAATTATAATATTATTGTATTATTGATATTATTAGTAATATATAATATTAGTATACTATTTAAAAATATGTATATGTATATATATATATATATCAATAATATTATAATTAGTAGTGTCATATATTGAATATAATAAATATATGTATGTGTATATATATATATATATATATATATATATATATATATATATATATATATATATATATAGATACACACTGTGGGCCAGATTCACAGAGTGATGACGCCTGCGTAACAGGAGATGCGCGGCGTAAGTCTAAATGTGCGCATGCGTTTCGATGCACGCCATCCCCAAAACGAGATACGCAAGAAATCGACTTTTTTTTGTCCAGCGTAATTTCGTTAGACAGGCGCATCCGTCCGCGCAAAACTGCGCTAGACAGACCATTGATTTGCTAGTCAAATATGCTAATGAGGGACTTACGGGGATCCACAAAAGAACGTTGGGGCAGCGCAGGCTACGCAGTGTGCGCAACAGCAAAATGTCCTGTCTAAAATTAGAGCATATAAAAGCTGGTCTAAAAAGAGAAAAATCGTCTACATGTCAGATAAAGCAACACTGTTAGTGAGGAGCTCAGCAGTCACACGTGTTGCACAACAATCTGTATGCCAACATGCCAGGGGCATCGTCGCACATAGCTATACTACTGACTTTAGATGAACAAAGAAGGATGAGGGCACGGAGGATGGCACGGGAGAGGATATACCGCACACGCATAGACCTCTTTGGCATGAGTGATTCTGAGGTGTATCGCATCTTCAGATTCACCCCTCATGCCATCCTGGAATTAACCACAACCCTGCAGGAGGACATCACCAGCCCAACACAACGCTCACATGCAGTGCAGCCACTGGTCAAGGTCATGGCAACACTCCATTTCCTTGCCAGTGGCTCTTTTCAGCGTACAAGTGGAGTGGTGGCTGGGATGTCACAATCCTCCATGAGCAGATGTGTGCACCAGGTTGTCCCTGCAATCCTCAGACGCATGGCCAACCAAATCATCAAACCTACCACTGAGGAGCTGAGGCTAAAGGCAATGACAGATTTCTACAGAATTGCCAGATTCCCACGCACCGTGGGGGCCATTGATTGCACACATGTGGCACTCCAGCCCCCCCAGGAGACAGAGCACATATACCGCAATCGGAAGCATTGGCACTCCATCAACGTACAGGTGATAGTCGATGCCCAAGGCCTCATATGGCACGTCCGTGCCAAACACCCAGGGTCCAGCCATGACAGCTACATATACAATCAGAGCCCCATCCGAATGGAATTCGATCAGAACGTGTATGGGGGACACCTGGCTGGTTGGTGAGTGACATGGGTGGCAGGCATGACTGTCCCCCCCCCATGATGCACACATCACAAGGGGCACATGCATGACTAACATCCTCCTGTCTTTTCCCTTACAGGTGACTCTGCATATCCACTGGGACCCCATCTCATGACTCCTATCCGGAACCCCCAAACCCCAGGAGAAGAAAGATACAATCAAGCCCACGCCCAAACACGTGCAGTGGTGGAGCGCACCTTTGGCCTCCTGAAGTCACGTTTCCGATGCCTGGATAAGTCTGGGGGTACCCTCTTGTATTCCCCAAACTTTGTGTGCCATATCATCAGTGCCTGTTGCCTGCTGCACAACTTTGCACTGAGAAAGGGCCTGCAGATTGGCCTACGTGATGACCTGACCCCTGAACCAGACAATCCCCCCCTAACCGAGGGTCCCCCGTCTTCTGAGGGAAGAACAGCCAGGAGACAGCTCACATTGGGCATCTTTGCACGTTAAACACACACATTAATCATGGCACAATGAGAATGCATGCATGCACACCACTGTGGTCCCTAGCACACACACCCCACATCCTCATCAAATTGGATTGGCACCAGTCCACCATGCAGGACTTGTGAGCAGCAACGCCATGCCAAGGCTCCAATTATGTCACTGTACATTCTTACACCATTCACACGGACCTGGGGATTACTTCTCCCTGGTCCTGGGGAACCCTTCTCCACCAAATTGAGGGTGACACCCCTTTTCCAGCAGGAATGTCACCCCCACATTCAAACAGCATTCACAACCCAAAAAAAAAAAATTACCAGCAAAATCAAAAAATTTCCAGCCAAAAAAAAAGGGGCAAAAAAAAAAGGGGGAAAACAAATTAGTGCCCTTGACGTGAGCCACGCCTGGGGCGCCCCCGGCCACGGCCCCGGCTCCTCAGGGGAGACTCATGGGGAGGGGGGGTAAACCGGGGAAAGAGGAGCAGCCCCTGGTCTCTGCCCACCTGGCGGCCTGCCCTCCAAGGCCACGGCTATTCTGTCCAGGGCAGCACCTAGTGTTGCCGTGTTGGTCTGGATAGCCTGGGTAAGGGCCCTCACATCCTGCCCAACGCCTGCTGATGTAGTCTGCAGGTCCTTAAGGCAGTTTGTGAAAGCCCAGGAGTGGCAGTCCAGGTTCCCAAGCGTATCCTTGATGGAGGACAGGCTCTCCTCCATCCGCACCAATGTCTGGCTGACCTGTCCCAGATGGCGGGTCTGGAGGAACTGGTCCCTTCTTAGAGTGGCGGGCAGGAGATCGGCCACCCCCCTGGTCTTCTGGGTCGCCTTCCTGCCTCCAGCTGATGCTTGTGGCCGGGGAGAAGGGGAGGCCCTTGGGAGGGGAGCCATGTTGGGGGAGGAGGGGGGGGCTCCCCCTTAGGGATGGCTGGCTGCTGCCAGCCAGAGGGGAACAGTCCTCCAACAACAATAGTCCAGTGCCTGACATGGACTCCTCCTCCTCCTCCTCAACCTCCTCTTCCACAACCTCCTCCTCTTCAACCTCCTCCGCGGACTCCGGCCTTGTCGGGGGGGCCTCTTTAGGCTGCTGTCCTGGGGATGGTGTGGTCAGGCCAGATGGCCCAGCACCCTCCTGCACATCTGTGGATGACACAAAACATTCACAGGTTGGAGGATCCACACACTTGCCACATATTCCCTTTCACCCCCTCCCCCACACATGCTACACACCTGATAGAAAAAAAAAACCTTACCTGGCATCACGCCTTCATGACTTGAGTCATAGCCGGGCAGGCCCTCCACTTCTTGCCTATGAAAGGTCTGGGCCACCGCACGCTCCTCCGCTGTCAGCCTAACAGGGCATGGTGGGCCCCCTCCTGTGTCCCTGGCATGGACAAGCATTCTGGCCAGCTTCTTTTTGACCAGACGCCGGAGGTCATTTATCTTTTTCTCAATCCCAGACCGGTTCCGTGTCTCCCCCTCCCCCGCTGAATTCACCTGGTCAGTGATCATGTCCAAAATCTCTCTCCTCCTGGCCGGGGTGGTGTTGGCACTGTCCGGGCCATGGAGGAAACGCCCATAATCGGAAATGGCCCGGGCAAGAATTTGTTTCTCCCTCAAAGAAAAATTTAATTTTCTCTTCCTCTCAGTCATACTCTGACCAAAAATCACTCCCAGTCAAGAAAAAACACTCACAAAAACAAGCACGACCAATCAAGCAAGAAAACAAACAAACAGAAAAATATCAAACAAAATATCTCACAAACACTTATCAAAAATCACTTTCAAAGATCTTCTAACAAACACTAGATCACACAGTACACAAATCTGACAAATACAAATCACAACGCAACTAACAACCGAACAAAAGCACCTTGCTGTATAGGAAGGGATATAAAGGGATGTACTTTTGCAATGGAAGTGCGTTTGTGTGTGTCTATATATGCTGTCTGCGTAGTTCATGATTTTGCCCTAGTCCATTTCCAATTTCACTGATTGCGCTGTTCCCGAGTTGTGAGCATGCGCATAGAGGTGCTGACATGGTCTGCTTCAAGCGCGCATGCGCGAGCCGGCCGGCCCTTCATTTGCATGGGGTCACGGCTCATTTCAATGTAACACGCCCACGTCCTTCCCAATTTGTATTACTCCGCCTTACGCCTCTGAAATAACGTTACGCAGGCGCTATTTTCTGCGTAAAAGCGACGAGAATAGGGTGATTGCGCGGCTACATTGCGCAAGTCTAACGTAAAGGCGGTGCGCTACGCCGGTCCAATAATGCGCAGATGTACCTGAATCTAGCCCTGTATATTTATATATATATATATATATATATATATTATTATTGCATATAATATTATTTATTAATAGTATCAATAATAGTAAAATTATTAATAATTTTATATATATATATCTCCTCACTACACCAGCCATTATGAAATTTAAAGGCATTGTACTCTTTCAAAATATTTCTGTGTTTTATCTCGGTATTAGTGCAGTTGGGTTTCCTGTGCTGTTTGTTTGCCTTACTTTGATGGGTTCACCTGTTGTGACTGCAGTTTGTATTGTCATGGCTGATCGATTCCTCTATGTCCATGTATTCATTCAGCTTACTTGTCTCTAAACACCTAAAGGACGGGCAGCTTCTTTATCTGGTTCACACAAGTCCAATCCATGCTTCACCATCACTAAAGTGTAAATGCTAAGGATGCGAAACTGAAAGTGATCTCTCTGTTATTTGCACTTCCTGTTTGTGTCAGGTTGAGATCGAATTACTGTATAGCTCCCACCTGCAGAGCACTAACCTGAGCGGGATTGTGGGATATATCGTTTCTTTACAGGAAGTGTCAGTTCTCAGATTACAGGTAGAGGTTAAAAGTGGAACTTTGACAGAAAAGGAGTACGCCTCCCAGGGCTTAAGTGATAGGCCTTTTGGCACTTCCTCATTCAGTCATTAAAATGGCCAGAATACCCACCCAACTCCCCCTCCTGGCACACATTCTTTTCCCCTATCTCCCCTCTCAACACAAATTCCCCTAAATCATCACTCCTACCAATTCTTACCCCCTGCTGTTCCCCATATTCCCCCTCCCAGCACAAATCCCCCTAAATCACCACTCCTAGCAATTCTTACCCCAGCTGTTCCCCGTATTCTCCCTCCCAACAAAAATCCCCCCGCTTCAATCTCCTTGCATCGCACCCCTTCACCTTACATGATATCACAGTGCCCAGGGCAGCCTCTCCTCCTGCCCACCCCTTGTCCCAGCCTTGGCTACATAAAAGCGTACAGGGATTTAGAAGAGGCGCATTCCAGCAGACAAAAACAGTGAAATCGCATAAACGTGTTTAAATACACGTTAATGTTTCTAAAAGCACCCAAGTGCTAGATGTTTTTAGCGCTTCAGTTATTCCAATGTCCAGAATAAATGAATATCCTGCCCAATAGAATGAATAGACGCCCAATAGTTTGACGTGCCTATACGCGTTTTAAAAAAAACGGCTTTAGCGTTTATCTCTGCTATTCTCCTGCCAGAAGAAAAGGCGTTTAGAAGAGCTGCATGAGGCCTCAGAACGTGGAGGTATTACCCCCCAGAACTCTCATTTCCTGCTCGTGGGATTTTCTCATAAGTCTACACTGAGAAAGGCAAATTCCAGGCATCCCAGGCAGAGAGAGAGAGTCCTTATTTACTAAAGTCCATCCTGCCCTAAGGGGATGGAGATACTCAGGTGTTTATAATGAAGCCAGACAGTCCAATTCAGAAATCAGTGTGAGACAAACACTCATTTCTTCAGAACAGAAAAAAATCTGCAAATATTTGCTAAAATCCATACACTGTATATGAAGGAGATCGCCAGTTACTCGTTAAAGGCGCAAGTTTAACTACTTGAGTTCCGGAAGGTTTTACCCCCTTCATAACCAGGCCATTAGACTTGTGCACAATGGAAAAATGTGTTTTGTTTTGTTTCTTTTCCATCCTGTTGATTCGTAATCATTCGTAATATTGCTAAACAGGATTTTTCATTGAATCGTCATGTGTAGTAACTGAATGGTGGGCAGCAATGTATAATAACTGAATGGTGGGCAGCAATATATAGTAACTGAATGGTGGGCTGTAATATACAGTAACTGAATGGTGGGCAGCAATATATAGTAACTGAATGGTGGGCTGTAATGTACAGTAACTGAATGGTGGGCAGTAATGTACAGTAACTGAATGGTGGGCAGTAATGTATAGTAACTGAAAGGTGGGCAGTAATGTACAGTAACTGAATGGTGGGCAGCAATGTATAGTAACTGAATAGTGGGCAGTAATGTATAGTAACTGAATGGTGGGCAGTAATGTATAGTAACTGAATAGTGGGCAGTAATGTACAGTAACTGAATGGTGGGCAGTAATGTATAGTAACTGAATGGTGGGCAGCAATATATAGTAACTGAATGGTGGGCAGCAATGTATAGTAACTGAATGGTGGGCAGCAATGTATAGTAACTGAATGGTGGGCAGCAATGTATAGTAACTGAATGGTGGGCAGCAATGTATAATAACTGAATGGTGGGCAGCAATATATAGTAACTGAATGGTGGGCTGTAATATACAGTAACTGAATGGTGGGCAGCAATATACAGTAACTGAATGGTGGGCAGTAATGTATAGTAACTGAATGGTGGGCAGCAATATATAGTAAGTGAATGGTGGGCAGCAATGTATAGTAACTGAATGGTGGGCAGCAATGTACAGTAACTGAATGGTGGGCAGCAATGTATAGTAACTGAATGGTGGGCAGCAATATATAGTAACTGAATGGTGGGCAGTAATGTATAGTAACTGAATGGTGGGCAGTAATGTATAGTAACTGAAAGGTGGGCAGTAATGTACAGTAACTGAATGGTGGGCAGCAATGTATAGTAACTGAATAGTGGGCAGTAATGTATAGTAACTGAATGGTGGGCAGTAATGTATAGTAACTGAATAGTGGGCAGTAATGTATAGTAACTGAATGGTGGGCAGCAATATATAGTAACTGAATGGTGGGCAGCAATGTATAGTAACTGAATGGTGGGCAGTAATGTACAGTAACTGAATGGTGGGCAGTAATGTATAGTAACTGAATGGTGGGCAGCAATATATAGTAACTGAATGGTGGGCAGCAATGTATAGTAACTGAATGGTGGGCAGTAATGTACAGTAACTGAATGGTGGGCAGTAATGTATAGTAACTGAATGGTGGGCAGTAATGTATAGTAACTGAAAGGTGGGCAGTAATGTACAGTAACTGAATGGTGGGCAGCAATGTATAGTAACTGAATAGTGGGCAGTAATGTATAGTAACTGAATGGTGGGCAGTAATGTATAGTAACTGAATAGTGGGCAGTAATGTATAGTAACTGAATGGTGGGCAGTAATGTATAGTAACTGAATAGTGGGCAGTAATGTACAGTAACTGAATAGTGGGCAGTAATGTATAGTAACTGAATGGTGGGCAGTAATGTATAGTAACTGAATGGTGGGCAGTAATGTATAGTAACTGAATGGTGGGCAGCAATGTATAGTAACTGAATAGTGGGCAGCAATATATAGTAACTGAATAGTGGGCAGCAATGTATAGTAACTGAATGGTGGGCAGTAATGTACAGTAACTGAATGGTGGGCAGTAATGTATAGTAACTGAATGGTGGGCAGTAATGTATAGTAACTGAAAGGTGGGCAGTAATGTACAGTAACTGAATGGTGGGCAGCAATGTATAGTAACTGAATAGTGGGCAGTAATGTATAGTAACTGAATGGTGGGCAGTAATGTATAGTAACTGAATAGTGGGCAGTAATGTATAGTAACTGAATGGTGGGCAGTAATGTATAGTAACTGAATAGTGGGCAGTAATGTACAGTAACTGAATAGTGGGCAGTAATGTATAGTAACTGAATGGTGGGCAGTAATGTATAGTAACTGAATGGTGGGCAGTAATGTATAGTAACTGAAAGGTGGGCAGTAATGTACAGTAACTGAATGGTGGGCAGCAATGTATAGTAACTGAATAGTGGGCAGTAATGTATAGTAACTGAATGGTGGGCAGTAATGTATAGTAACTGAATAGTGGGCAGTAATGTATAGTAACTGAATGGTGGGCAGTAATGTATAGTAACTGAATAGTGGGCAGTAATGTACAGTAACTGAATAGTGGGCAGTAATGTATAGTAACTGAATGGTGGGCAGTAATGTATAGTAACTGAATGGTGGGCAGTAATGTATAGTAACTGAATGGTGGGCAGCAATGTATAGTAACTGAATAGTGGGCAGCAATATATAGTAACTGAATAGTGGGCAGCAATGTATAGTAACTAGGGCTGTGCAAATTAACTTTTAATTGATCGATTAATCATAAATTTTTTTGATCAATCAAAATCTTTTTGATCGATTAAAATTCTTTTGATTGGTACTCACCTCTCCGCTGGCTTCAGGGAGTTCCGTAGGAGATCCGGTAACGTCACGGACACCGGCGGGGATTGCCCTGTGCATCTGAAGGGCTCCTTTGCTGTGCCTTCATATCTGCATGCCGGGGGGACTTTACTATCTGCCACATGCAAGAGCTGTTACACTTTCCTCTATCACTTCCCTCTATCACTTCCCTCTATCAACCTGGGATTCTACAGCCATCCACTGGGATATGTGATAGTTCCCTTCATGGGACATCTACATGCCGACGGACTGATGTTAACCTCTCCTCATCTGGATTCAGCAGTGGTATCGTTGTACACATTTTTATACCAGTATCATACTTAGCCAAATGTTATTATGACTGCTTTTGGTACCGTTTGGTATTACTCGCACCATTTTTACAGTTTATGTAGCTACATCGATTTTATCTCCAGTGCAATATTTATTTTGTTATCTACTTGAAGACTATAAAAGTTTTAATGCTATTCCCATCGAGCGCTGCCTTTGTGTGTTTTTTGTATCCTGCTATCCATATTTCCAGTTGTTGGCAGCTGCACTGGGAATCACTGGGAATCTGTATGTGTGTTGTAATTAATCGAAATTAGTCGATTAATCGATTAAAAAAAAAAACGAACACAAACATTTTGATCAGTAACAGCCCTAATAGTAACTGAATGGTGGGCAGCAATGTATAGTAACTGAATAGTGGGCAGCAATGTATAGTAACTGAATGGTGGGCAGCAATGTACAGTAACTGAATGGTGGGCAGCAATGTATAGTAACTGAATGGTGGGCAGCAATGTATAGTAACTGAATGGTGGGCAGTAATGTATAGTAACCAATAGCAACCTAAAGCATTATTTACAGAACACGGCTTGGGGTGTACACCCTGACCGCATGCTGCCAGCCCAAAACTAGCCTGCCCAGCGTCTATAAGGGAAAAAATGATTGGGGGAGGGGGGTGAAATATGTTGTTTGACTTAAAGCGGAGGTTCACCCTAAAAAACAACTATGTACCATGCCATCCTGCATATTAGCGTCAGCTACAGTATGCCTATATTTTATTTTTTGCGCTGTACTTATAGATTAATCTATTCGTTTGTTTCAGGCTACCGCGGGGTAATAGGCGTTCCTATCAAGAGGGGAACATGATTGACGGCCGGCTATGGCGCGTCACGCGTTCCGAAAATAGCCAGAGTAGACTCGGCTCTTCACGGCGCCTGCGCACAGACTAGGAGCTGACTGCGCAGGCGCCCGTGTAGGACTCGGCTCTTCACGGCGCCTGCGCAGTCAGCTCCTAGTCTGTGCGCAGGCGCCATGAAGAGCCGAGTCCTACTCCGGCTATTTTCGGAACGCGTGACGCGCCATAGCCGGCCGTCAATCATGTTCCCCTCTTGATAGGAACGCCTATTTCCTGCCCGGAGTCTGAAACGAAAAAAAACGGATTAAACTGTAAGTACAGCACAGAAAAAATAAATAAAGGCATACTGTAGCTCACGCTAGTATGCTGAATGTCAGTGGAGACAAAGATTTTTTTTTTTAGGGTGAACCCCCTCTTTAATATCTACCTTAAATCACTTTGCTGTGTATGTGTCAGGTAGGTCAGTGTATGTCGCACAGTGTATTCTGAGCACAACGCATTCCTGAACCCTGCATTCTGAACAAATTTGGCTGAAACGTACATTTTTGGTCCTTTGGGGTTAATTAAGAGGGATGATCAGTCCCATCCTCTGTACAGAGACGCTGGTAGGTTTAATTCTGTGTTGGCACAGTAATAAGTTGGTTTTGCGTCGTGGTTTGGGTACTCGGGCTCAAAAAGGTTCGCCGTCACTGGTCTAGAACCATAGGCGTGCGCACAGGGTGTGCCAGGTGTGCCCAGGCACACCCTAATCACTCCCTGCAGTGCAGATTCCCCCTGCTGCCCGGTGTCCCCTTCCAGAGCATATCTGACTTCCTACATCTTCCATTGGATACTGCAGTGGGCATACATAGATGATATTTCAGGATGAGTGGGGGAAGGGGTAATGTCATTTACTGGCCCCTCTCTTTTCTAAATGAACAGAGCGAGAGATCGGTACCGTGTTTTTGAGCTTTCAGGTGCACACCCTAATGCAACAGGCTGCGCACACCTATGTCTAGAACAACTATCTCTGAACAGGTTGTCATGGATGGACCCTTTCAAACCACTTGTAAACAGGGCCGTCTTAATAGCATCATGGGCCCCTGGGCAAAGTCATGCTCTGGGGCCCCTACAATGATGACAGTGCAGGTAAACAGACATCAAGTAGGTAGGAGGCAGACTCCCTCCCCTGTGTATCCATCACTCTCAGTGCCATCGTGGGGCCCTCAATTAAGGGGCAGCGTGGGCTCAAGGACCAGCTGCTTTGGGCAAAGTGCAGGGGCCCCCTATGCAGCTAGGGCCCCTGGGCAGTGCCCAGGTGTGCCCTCTCATTAAGACAGCCCTGCTTGCAAACCAGTTGTCTTCTCTGTCCAAAATGTGTATCTCACTGTCCTTGAAAGAAAGTCCCCTTTCCTTAAAGTGGATGTAAACTCAATTATTTTTTTTATTTTTTTTGATGTCACAATGTAGAGTATAAGATTTCCTATCATCTGTGCCCAGTCTTGCCACACAGAGTTAATCCACTTAATCCAATTAACATACATCCAGATAAAAACCTGTCGAAATAAAAAGTCCTTTCCTCTCTCCTTGCTTTGAGTGACAGGTTATTTACATATCTAGCGTGGACATGTTTATCATATGTTATGTTATGTTTATCATAATATGAGGTGATCCAAAATATAAAAAGTGAGAAATCCACCCCTCCCCCACATAACACATCCTGGTAATATACAATAAACTTTGGATCACCTCATATTATGATAAACATAACATAACATATGATAAACATGTACAAGCTAGATATGTAAATATCCTGTCACTCAAAGCAAGAAGAGAGAAACAGACTTTGGGCCAGATTCAGATACACTTAATATTGCGCTGCGTAATCGAAATACTCTACGCTGCCGTATTTCACCAGGCTCTACACCGAATCCTGGTAGATTTTTGCCCGTACGCTACAGCAGCGTAGTCTATTTCTCGCCGCGTAATCGAAATACGCGATTAGGGGGCGTGAAGCATTTAAATTAGGCGCGTCCCCGCGGCGATCGAACAGCGCATGCTCCGTTCAGAAATTTCCCACCGTGCATTGCGCGAAATCACGTCGTTACGTCATTCGTTGTTTGAGTAGCGTCGTTTACGAACATTCCTATTCCCGGACGACTTACGTAAAAAATAATAAAAGACGTCGGAAAACGTAGAAATTCGACGCGGGAACGACGGCCATACTTAACATGGGCTGTCTAATATTAGAGCAGCAAAAAGCTGGTATAGTGTTACGCAAAAAAAAGATGACTAAAGGTGCGTAAGAGATTGCGAATGAAGATCGTAATTTCGGGGATCGCCGGCAAAAGCTCATTAGCATACCCCGACGCGGAAAACGACAGGAAGTCCACCCAGTGGCCGCAATTTTATTGCAGCGTAGATCCGAAGGCGTACGAACACGTAATCCAGTCGAATTGAAGCCCGCAGCCGTCTATTCATGGTTTGAGGTTTCTGACTAGCTAAAAAACGCGCGTAATTTGAAATTACTCCAGTCTAACACCAGTTACACAGGCGTAAGGGCTCTGTGAATCTGGCCCTTTTTATTTGGACAGGTTTTTATCCGGAAGTCTATTAATTTTCACTGAACAATTAAAGAGGATTGATCAGCGCTGGATTAACTCTGTGTGGCAAGACTGGGCACAGGTGATAGGAAATCTTATGCCGCGTACACACGATCACTTTTTGTGATGTAAAAAAACGTTGTTTTATCTCACGAAACAAAACAACGTTTTCCAAACTTCATTTTAAAAAACAACGTTGCCTACACACCATCGTTTCCTGAAAATGCTTTAGCAAAGCGCGGTTACGTACACCACGTCCGATGGCACGTCCGACGGTTCCATTTAAGCTCCCGTCTCATAACTTGCTTCTGAGCATGCGCGGGTTTAAAAACATAGGGCCAGATTCTCTAAGAAATCCGGCCGCGTAGCGTAAGCCATTTACACTATGCCGCCGCATCGTACTAGAGCAAGTGCCGTATTCTCTAAGCATTTGCGTAGCGAAAATAGCCCAACCTAAGCCCACGTAATTCAAAGGGGGCGGCTTCTATTTAAATGAAGCGCGCCCCTGCGTCGAACGAACTGCGCATGCGCCGGCCGGGGAAAAAGCCCAGTGCGCATGCTCCAGCTCACGTCGGAAAGCGTCGTTGAAACCGACGTCAAAACCACGTGATCGTCACTACGCAATGCCCTATTCGCGAACGAGTTAGTAAAACGACGTAAGCGACGGAAAAAGCCGTCACTGACCCGATGCCATCCTTAACATGGCATCCGACGGTACTTCGTAAGGTTACTCCTCATAGAAGCAGGGGTAACCTTACGCGAACGAAAACGAAGTACGCGACGACGGTGCGGCGTAAAAGCGATCGGGAATTGGCGTAGTAGCCTCATTTGCATAGGGAAATGAGAAAACAACGTAAAGGCCACCTAGTGGCCGGAGTTGTCATTACAACTACGATCCGCAAGTGTAATGGTATTACACTTGTCGGATGTTCAAACGTATCTATGCCAAAGTGATGCTAAGAATCACACCCAAAAAAAACGGCGATACGACGGGGTATCTGAGATACTCCGTCGTAGCGCCTCTGAGAATCTGGCCCTTAGTTTTGCCCACACACGATCATTTTTTATGACACAAAAAACGACATTTTGAAAAACGACACAAAAAATTCAAGCATGTTCGAATTTTCTTTTTGTCGTTTTTCAGAAGACATAAAACGACGTTTTGCCCACACACCATCATTTTAAATTACGTTTTTTAAAGCGTCGTTTTTTTTTTCATCACAAATAGTGATCGTGTGTACGCGGCATTATACTCTACATTGTGACATAAAAAAAAGAACTCTCTGAGGATCGGAAAAAAAAAGAATTGTTGCTCTACGTCAGGGGTCTCCAAACCTTTCAAACCAAGGGCCAGCTTATTGCCCTTCAGACTTTAGGAGGGCCGGATTGCGGCCTGCGGGGACCTGTCTCCTGGGACTGGTTGAATTTGGGTTTACATCCACTTTAAAGTTTAGGAAGACTGCCGAGTCTTGACCTGTAGAATTTTCCTTCCTATGTCCAGCAATTCAAATTGTTTAGAGGTTGGGGAGACCAAACAACGTCCCAACAAATGAATGGCCCACTATAGGAGGGCAAATTCTATGGGTCAAGACTCAGCAGTATATACCGGAATACAGGCCCGTCGGAACCCGACAGGCAAACCAAGCAATTGCCTGGGGCCCCGAGCTGCCCAGGGGCCCCGAGCTGGCCAGGGGCCCCAGCAGGGAGGGCCCTTGCCGCACCGCTGATTCCTCCTGCAGTCCGGTCGGCCGTGTACCATAACCGCGCGGTACAGGAGAATCAGGTTCCTGTTCTCGGGGGCTGGACTGACAGGAAGTACACACACTGGGCCAGATTCTCAAAAAATGGCGTATCTGGCGGCGTAGCGTATCGTATCCCATTTACACTACGTCTACGCAAATTACTGGAGCAAGTGCCGTATTCTCAAAGCACTTGCTCCGTAATTTTCGGCGGCGTAGCGTAAATGCGGCGTCGTAGGGCCGCGTAATTCAAATAGTGAAGGAGGGGGCGTGCTGTATTTAAATTAAGCGCGCCCCCGCGTCAAACGAAGTGCGCATGCGCCGGCCGGGAAAAAAGCCCAGTGCGCATGCTCCAGCTCACGTCGGAAAGCGCCGTTGAAACCAACGTCAAAACAACGTGATGGCCACTTACGCAATTCCCTATTCGTGAACGACTTAGTAAAACGACGTAACCGACGGAAAAAGACGACGCTGACCCGACGCCATACTTAACATGGCAACGACAGCACTTCGGAAACATACCCCTCATACAGCAGGGATAACCTTACGCGTACGCAACCTACGTGAACTACGTCGCGGCGTCGCAAAAACGTTCAGGAATCGGCGTATTAGGATCATTTGCATAGGCAAATGAGAAAACAACGTAAAGGCCACCTAGTGGCCGGCGTTGTCATTACATCTAAGATCCGATGGTGTAATTGCTTTACACCTGTCAGATCTTTAGTGTATCTATGCGTAAGTGATTCTAAGAATCACTCGCATAGATACCCATTGAAGAAAACTGCGAATACGACGGTGTATCTGAGTATCTCTTTTGAGAATCTGGCCCACTGAGTGTTCACTTCCTTTCAGTCCGGCCCCCGGGAACAGCAAACTGAATCTCCTGTACCGCGCTGTTATGGTACACGGCCGACCGGACTGCAGGAGAAAGCAGCGGCGCGGCAAGGGCCCTTCCTGCTGGGGCCCCTGTGCGGACACAAACATATGCCGGCGTGCTCTGCGGAGGATAGAGGTAAGCCGACAAACCCAACCTCCCGCTTCTCAACTTGAAAATTTATTTTTTTTTTGCCTTGGGCCCCCTAATTTCTTCAAACGGCCCTGCCGGAATATATATATAAATATTCTTTTTCATTCTGGAGGATAACAAATAATTCACACTTTCTAAGTCAACTTGAGGAGCGGGTGTTTCTATCCAAATTCTTAGAAATGTCACGATAACAAACATAGCTGTATAGTATAGAATAGTGGATCCTGGCCCGGCCTGAATCCGGAATGTATAAGAATAACATAGAGATGAAAATTACACTCAAAATATCTGGAGGCGATGAGTGGGACAGACAAGAACCTTTAACGTGTTTTGGTAATCGTAGAGTCTTTGGGCCAGATCCACAGAGCTAGTACGCCGGTCTATCTCCTGATACGCTGGCGTCGTATCATTAGTCTGAATCCTCAAACCATGATACGGCGGCTTCGGGCTTCGATCCGACAGGCTTACGTCTTCGTACGCCTTCGGATCTACGCTGCATCTTTTTGCGCCCGCTGGGTAGAGTTTGCGTCGTTTTCCGCGTCGGGTATGCAAATTAGCTTTTTACGGCGATCCACAAAGTTACGACCGGCCGTCGCATTCTCTAACGTCGTCGCTAGTCGGCTTTTTCCGGCGTACAGTTAAAGCTGCTATTATCCGGTCTATAGTTAGACATGCCATGTTAAGTATGGCCGTCGTTCCCGCGTCGAATTTTCAATTATTTTTCTCCGTAAGTCGTCCGTGAATAGGAATGTACGTAAATTACGCTACAAAAAAAAAATGACGTTCCGACGTAATTTCGCGCAATGCACGGCGGGAAATTTATGAACGGAGCATGCGCAGTTCGATCGCCGCGGGGACGCGCCTAATTTAAATGATTCACGCCCATTAATCGCGTATTTCGATTCCGCCACGAGAAATACACTACGCCGCCGTACCTTACGGGCCGAAATCTTCCTGGATTCGACTTAGAGCCAGGTAAGATACGGCGGCGTAGTGTATCTCTGATACACTACGCCAGGGCAATTCTCTGTGGATCTGGTCCTATATTCTTGTCTTATATAGGTAGACATGAGAGGTCTCTATGATTGGGCATTCACATGTGAAAAGGGTAGGTTTATATAGAAAAGGAGAACACATATGTGAGAGTCCACGGGACTTAAATTAGAATTTTTTGTCTTAAATTAGAAAGTCGTAACCTAGATTTTTTTTAATATATTTTCCTAAAATAAAAATCCCCCTGAAGAAGACCAGAAATGAAAGGGTCGAAATGCATTGGGGTATTCATGTGGATAGTAATGTTGTAAATCTAATTGGCAGACCCCTTCTCTCCTTGGAGTCCCGGCTTTGATTGGATAGATTGATAGCAGCGCAGCCATTGGCTCTGTGGCGCCGGGTGGCGGGGCCGAGTCATACACTCGGCGGCTATGGATGTCGGGTGTATGACACAGGAGCGCGCCTGCAAGGTAACCACCTCGGGAGAGAGCTTCCCAGAGGGGGTTATCTAATGCAGGGAGGAGCCGCGAGAGCCGCCGTGGGACCCCAGAACAGGAGGTTCGGGGCCACTCTGTGCAAAACGAACTGCACAGTGGAGGTAAGTATGACATGTTTGTTATTTAAAAGAAAAACAGAAACTTTAGTATCACTTTAAAGAGGAAGTAAACCCTGATGGGTTTTACTTCCTCTTTTGCTCACTGCTAAGCCTGCAAATGAAAAGCAAAATGCATTGGCATTATTGCATAAGGCATTGCATACTAGTGCGACTTACCTGCAAAAGAATCCAGTGTTGTGCCTGCTGTGTAGGCAGCGTCCATCTTCTGGCCCTTCTTCCTTCCAGGCCGCGGACTCCGGCTCTGTGATTCGCCGGAGCCGCGTGACGTCACTTCCGTGAATACGCACGGGAGCCGCCATTAATGGAACAAGCTAGGGAAGAAACGGCACTTTGTTTTGTTTCTTCCCCGCGCATGCGCCGTTTGAATTTTCGGCGGAATATAAGTGAAATATCTCCTATACAACAAACAAAAATCAATGCCCCTACCCATGACTGGTCCATACAATAAGAAGCGCTGGAAAGGGCGCATATACATACGAAAACCATTGAATATCCAGGCTCAAACTTACCGACTAATCAGCAACCAACCAAATTCACCTGTCTAACAGTGTGCGTGAAAAACAGAGGTTTAGTCGCACGCATTTGCAAATGCATGTGTAAGCTGCAGGTCACGTCAAGGCGCTCTGTATACTGCAGTCCTAACTATAACATTACATTTTAAGTCTCCTTAGTAGGAGCACATGGATAGATGGATAGATAAGGGGCAGGTGACTGGAGGTAGCCCAGCCCTCATTAAAGGGGCAGGAGCACACTAAAAACTCAGCACATGGAAGCAAAGGTGCCAGTGCGCTGCCTGACCACAATGACATAAATACAACAAACAAAAGTCACTGCCCCTACCTTTGACGGGTCTATACAAAAAGGAGCGCTGGAAAGGGCGCATATACATACAAAAACATAGAACTTACCGACCAATCAGCAACCAACCAAAATCACCTGTCTAACAGTGTGCGTTAAAAACAGAGGTTTAGTTGCACACATTTGCAAATGCATGTGTAAGCTGCAGGCCCAGTCAAGGCGCTCTGTATACTGCACATTTAGGAGATATTTCCACTACCTATCTATTCTAGGCTTACCTATAGGTAGAAGTCCAAAAAGTGGGTTTACAATCACTTTAACGCTGCATTCACACCTAAGCGTAGACGATTTGCGCATTTTTTTACCGCGATTTGCCGCGACAAATTGCAGCATTTTTTACCGCGATTTGCCGCGACAAAACGCAGCGTTTTTTACCACGATTTTGTACAGGTCATTGTCACCAATGTAAAACGCCCAAGCCGCCCGATTCGCGCGACAAAAAAGGGGTCCGGGACTTGTTTGAGCTTCAGGCATTCAGCGTTTTGGAGTGGAGATGTGAACCATCTCCATAGAGAATAATGTTTTTTTTTCCCCTCTAGCGTTTTTGAGCGTCGCGCTTCAGGCGTCAAAACGCTCAGGTGTGAATGCAGCCTAAGGCCGCGTACACACGACCGAGAAACTCGACGGGCGAAACACATCGTTTTCCCCGTCGAGTTCCTTGTTCGGCAGTCAAAAAACTTGTTGAGCCAAATCTTCCCATTGCCCATGGAAGAAATAGAGAACATGCTCTATTTTTGGCTCGACGAGTTCCTCGACGGGTTTCTCTGTGAAAAGCGTACACGCGACCGGTTTCCTCGGCAGAATACGTCTCCCAATTGAGTTTCTTGCTGAATTCTGCCGAGGAAACCGGTCATGTGTACGCGGCCTATGTCACTTGCTTGTCAAAATCACGGCTGCTGTCACCACCAGGTCCGGATTTCCAACAAGGCCACCAAGGCCAGGCCTTGGGGCGGCAGGGCACCAAGGGGCGGCAGCAGCATGGAGTCCCCTGTTTCCTGTCCCTGCCTCCGGTGTACACAGTGAGAGGGGTGAGCTGTGCTCTACCCATCCCAGCTGTGACAGGAGTTCTAGCACAGTGCAAGGACTCATGTTTTTGGAGGTGACAGGGTCAATAAAGAGAACCTTTCACCTCCAATTGCTATCACACAGGGAATTATTTTCTCCTGTGTGATAGCAATAAAGTTAAGTGAAAAAATTATTGATAAAAAATTATTAACAAGTAAAGAATAAAAAATAAATATTAAAAATAATAAGGTAGTTATACAAAAATAAAAACAAGTAAACGACAAGCTACAAATAAAAAAAAGTAAAAAAAAAAGTGAACTAATCGTGCCGCCCCTGCCATCTGGTTGCAATTCTCTGTTGATTTGGGGGGGGGGGGTGGTTTGGTTGGCGGGGAGGGTGGTGCATTGCGGAACCTGGCCTTGGGGTGGCAGGGAGAGAAAATCCGGCCCTGGTCACCACTGCTGTGGAAGGAAGGCGCCCCCAGTAAACCATTGCACCCAGGGCAACCGTCCCTCTTGCCCAACCTTTGTCCCACCCCCGAATGCAACAAAAGATTACAAAAAATAAAGAGGAGAAAACATGAATTTTGTTTAAGAAATGGCAGCGATTTACAAAAAAATAAATGTCATTCACTTAGGGTATGCATACACTTTAAGCACGACAGATTTTAAACGGAGACATGCGTCTGTTTACAGTATTATATTTTTTTCTCTTCACTGGCTGGCATCCCTCTTCTCCAAAGCTGGCATTTGTAAAAAAAAAAAAAAACAGCTCGGCAATACGACAGGTTCTCAAAAAAAACTGAAAACCTCGACGCCTGTTCCAGATTGTAAGCGATTTTGATAACCCTGACAGCTAACACAATAAACGAGTCCGTAATTTCGGGACGTTAACATATGAGATGGTGCCGTGCCAAGTGCCAGGCGGGTGCCAAGCCTTCCAGGTGTTTCACTGAGGGATGGCGTTTAAAAAAAAAAAAAGGACGGCGGTCAATATGTTTAAACTACAGTAGCGGAGAGAGAGCTGGCACCGTGGGAATTTATGATTACCCGTCTCTGACGGGACGCAATAATCCTTTCCTGCGCTGGGCTCAGGCATTTATTGCGTTAATGGCTGCTTGGTTTGGCGGCCCGGCACCTGAATATTCATGACTGTGCTATTCCCAGAGCTGCAGAGCAGCAGCTGTTGGTGGAATCGCAGCAAATGTTCAAGAGATTTCCTCAAATATAAACACCCCTCGCAGCTGAATATTGGAAGCCTGGGCACCGCCGAAGAAACGCCATGAAACATTTATGTGGAGTGAGTTTTGGAGGACCTCGTTTTATGGAGCCAAAAAAGCTCCCTGAGTGATAAGCGCGTCTCACGGGGACTTTTTTCTTTTTTTTTTTTTTCGTATATTTGTATTTTGTTTATTTTTGTGCATCTTAAGGAAATGCAGAAAAGCATTAGAGGTTTTTTTTTTTTTAATAAAGTAGTTGTTCGGCGGACCAGTCAGATTTCAGACTGCTGTGGTGAGAATAGTAAAAGGTCTTCTCCTCATACAATGGAACCCCAACGCCACCCAAAAAAGAACATTTAAAAGATAAGATAAGGACACCAGCTTTTGCTGCAACATTCAACTTCAAGTTGCAGTACCCTTTTCTGCCACTAAATGTCCTCTATGTGCCAGCATCATTCAACCCACTTTCATTGAGCCTAGGTTGTCGTGGGCCCATAAAACAAAACCCTAACTTAACCACTTCTGATTAATATAAACAAGTAGCAGCTGGTGCTCAAAAACATAAATTAGAGCCTCACTTTGCCCATCAAACGCAGCCACTGTGCCCCATCAAACGCAGCTACTGTGCCCCATCAAACGCAGCTACTGTGCCCCATCAAACACAGCCACTGTGCCCATCAAACGCAGCCACTGTGCCATCAAATGCAGCCACTGTGCCCATCAAATGCAGCCACTGTGCCCATCAAACGCAGCCACTGTGCCCATCAAATGCAGCCACTGTGCCCATCAAACGCAGCCACTGTGCCCATCAAACGCAGCCACTGTGCCCATCAAAGGCAGTCACTGTGCCATCAAACGCAGCCTCTGCCCATCAAACGCAGCCACTGTGCCCATCAAATGCAGCCACTGTGCCCATCAAAGGCAGTCACTGTGCCATCAAACGCAGCCTCTGTGCCCATCAAATGCAGCCACTGTGCCATCAAATACAGCCACTGTGCCCATCGAATGCAGCCACTGTGCCCCATCAAACGCTGCCAAAGTGCCCAAACACTGCCACTGTGCCCATCAAAAGCAGCCACTGTGCCCATCAAACACAGTCACTGTGCCATCAAACGCAGCCACTGTGCCCATCAAACGCAGCCACTGTGCCCATCAAACATAGCCACTGTGCCATCAAACGCAGCCACTGTGCCCATCAAATGCTGTCACTCTGCCCCAAATGCTGCCAAAGTGCCCATCAAACGCTGTTACTGTGCCCATCAAACGCAGCAACTGTGCACATCTATTGCTGCCACTGTGCCCCATCAAACGGTGCCACTGTGCCCCATCAAATGTTGCCACTGTGCCCTATCAAACGCTGACACTCTGCCCCATCAAATGCTGCCACTGTGCCCCATCAAACACAGCCACTGTGCCCATCAAAGAGTGCCACTGTGCCCCATCAAACGCTGCCACTGTGCCCATCAAATGCTGCCACTTTGCCCCATCAAATGCCCCATCAAACGCACAAACAAATAGTGGCTGGAGAGAGGGTGCCGTGCCCACGTGCCCTTAATAGACACACCACCACTGATTTAAACGACCAAACAGGAGCAGCACTAATGTCCTCCCACATCGGCCCCTGGTGCATGCTCTCTAGAGCATGCAGCAGTGCAATTTGTGACTGCTGTGTCTTTTGGATCACATATTGGCTGTTGTGATTTGCCCTGGTACCATGTGATTGCTGTGACCAATCACAGTGATCACATTGCGTAAACAACAGCTGTCATTCATGACAGCTTGAAGGTGCTCCTTGGATTTTGGGCTCCTCTTGGCATCTAGGCTGTGAAAAAAGTCTCACACATGTGGTATCTCCATACTCAGGTGTAGCAGGTTGTCTTTTGGGGTGTAATTCTATGTATGCCTATATGAAATAAGTTGTTAATTGAGGACTTTGTGTTGAAAAAAATATATATATTTTTTTATTCCGTATTTTCCCCAAACTTTAGCAGAGGCGGCTCTTTAATTAACCAAATTAGGCGGTCACTTAAGGCCTCACACTCACGGGGGCCTCACGGCTGCCTAACTTACCCATTCCATTACCCCAGTTTTGAGGGACAGGGAACCTTAACGCTGCTTGTCCCTAACAACCAGTGAATATTGGTGACACCACCCTTTGTGACGTCAATGACCCAGCATGCCCTTAGTCAATGACATCAAAAGGGGGCGGGTTCACCAGTTACATTACCAGGTGGCCCCCGACCCCATAGTTATTAAAAAGCAGGATCTGGGGGCCGCCTTGTTAAAGGGGTGTTTGTTTGGTGCACGTTATGTACACTGTGTGTGATTAGTAGGGTGCCGGTCCTGGGGCAAGCCCTGAACGTCTTGGGAGTGGGTGGACATGACCTTCTGGCTTAGTTCGCCTGCTCTCATGAGGTCTCCCTTCGGGGGAGCCCCACCTAGTACTGGGAGGGTTCTGTTTCAGCAGACCCTTCAAGGAAGTTGGGTCCGTGTCGGCTTCGGCTGCTTGGACCACTTGAGTACCTCAGTCTCCGTCTGGAGTCTAACGCCCCGGGGGATCAGGGTCAGGTCCTCCGTGAGAAGGACCTTTTGAAGCAGCACCCGTTGCACGTTTTTGTGATACACTCTTTATGTGTGTGCACATTTTTCTGCACCGGGTGGAGTTTTTGGGTTGTGTTTTGCACGCCACAGGATTTTTAATTAAAAAAAAGGGGGTCTTCCAGATTCCGATAAGCCCCCCACCCGCAGACCCTGACAACCACCGGCCAGGGTTGTGGGGAAGAGGTCCTTGTCCTTGAATTATTTTTCCCATCATGGGTGTGAGTGGGGCCCCATGTCAAGTTTTGCCTAAGGCCTCACAAACCCTAGACTCCCCATGCCTCTTAACTCTCAGGATGTTTGCTTTCCAAAATGTGGAGATTTTATGGGTCCTGTATTGGTACTTCAGGGTCTCAAGAAATAAACCTGGAAATTAGACACATAGGCCCGAATTCACATACACCGGCGCATATTTCTGCCGACGTAACGTATCTTTTTTACGCTACGCCGGCGTAGGCAAGTTACGTTGGTGGACTGAAGCCTGTTTTTAGGCGTATCTTAGTTCTGTGGGCACGGCGCACAGATACAACGGCATATATTTACACCGGGCCATAATTTTTGCCCCTTGAAAGCTCAAAGGTGCTCCTTGGATTTTGGTCCCCTCTGTGCAGCTAGGTTGTGAAATAGTCTCACACACGTGGTATAGCCATTGTAAGTGTGTCTATGCTGTGTGTGAAAAACAACAAGCGTTTGCGCACGTTCTCGAAATTCTCATCCTTAGGATTTGCCTCCACTTTAAGCCTCCTGTCCATAACTCAGGCAGGAGGACGACTCTCGGGGTCGACTTACGAATCTCAGTTTACCGAGAGTTTCCTCTCCAATAAAAAATAATAATTTGGAAATGTCAGATGAGCTGGAAAAATTTGGCCAGTTATCAGTCGGTATTATTAGAATAAAAAAAAAAAGTTTGTGCGCTGTGTGCCAAGGTGAGTATTAGCCGGCGATGGGAACAGTCGGAGCTTTGTGTCCGGCACACAGGGGATTCTTCTACCTCCCGCCGTACACAATGATAATAAAAATCTCCCTTTCAGGGAGGGGAGGGAACAGCCTGTAAGGTGATCCCTGAAACCCCAAATATCCGAGGCATCCGATTCCTTCTTGTCAGACATGAATGATTCCTTTTTCTGCAAAAATTTGAGATAATAGTATGACGGGAGAAAATAAGCAACATTTATTACAAGATGGCGTCAGGTATACAGGGCGGTGCAGTCAGGGGGCGCTATAGTATCTTTATTTTTGTTTAAGGTGAAATTTATTTCGCTTATAATGTTTCCATTTTTGCCTAAACTCCTGTTGATGCCATCACTGTCACCATAGAAAAAATGGGCAGACTCGATGAACTACTTGGTCTTTTTTCTGCCCTCACTTTTCTATGTTTCTATGTCCCTGTGCTTCTTTATGTAATGCAGGCAGATCGTGGCTGGTGGGAGGGGCCTGCAGGGTCCTGAACATTGTTTTCTGAAACATCACAGCCCCCTGCCTCAGTTGTCCCGTCAAGAGCTTTCCATCCTGAAGCAAGCAGTGGGCTGGCTCTTGGGAGGAGTTATGCAAATATCACCATGCCTTGAGGGGCGTGTGTCAGTCTGGAGCAGTGTGTGTTCCTAGGCAGGCTGTATTTGCATGCAACGCCCACATGTGATGCTGAGTCCCACCCGCCTCCTTTTCAGAGGCACAACCGCCACACCACAATTATGTGCATTGCATGCGGTTGCAGGGTGGCTCCATCAGGGCCCTATAGCATGGCCGGATCTAGGGGGCTGCTGGGGTGGGCATAGCACCCCTGATTTCAGTTGCCCCCCCACCCCCAAAGCCACTCGGCAACCCCCACTCCACTCTGGCTGCTAAGCAACTTCTCCCCTCCCCGCACATAGCAGAGATCATATTCCTTTACACAAAGCCACAATCTGCACAGTGTGTAGGTGGCTACTGGAGTTACACATTTTGCAGATCGTAGCTGTGTGTAAAAGAATATAATTTTTGCTATGTGCAGTAAAGAGAGGAGAAGGAAGCTCTGCCCAGACCCCCTGTCCTCTGCCTCTCCTCTGGTTATCCCCCTGTCCTCTGCCTCTATACTGGTGACCCCCCTGTCCTCTGCTTTTCCACTGGTGACCCCCCTGTACTTTGCCTCTCCACTGGTGACCCCCCTGTCCTCTGCCTCTCCACTGGTGATCCCCCTGTCCTCTGCTTTTCCACTGGTGATCCCCCTGTCCTCTGCCTCTCCACTGGTGATCCCCCTGTCATTTGCCTCTCCCCTGGCGACCCTCCTGTCCTCTACCTCTATCCTGGTGATCCCATTGTCTTCTGCCTCTCCACTGGTGATCTACCTGTTCTCTGCCTCTCCACTGGTGATCTACCTGTTCTCTGCCTCTCCACTGGTGATCTGCCTGTCCTCTTCCTCTCCACTGGTGATCCTCTTGTCCTCTGCCTCTCCAATGCCGATCCTCTCCACTGGTGATCCCCCTGTCCTCTGCCTCTCCAATGCCTATCCCCCTGTCTTCTGCCCCTCCACTGGTGATCCCCCTGTCCTCTGCCTGTGCACTGGTGATCCCCCTGTCCTGTGCCTCTCCATTGGTGATCCCCTTGTCCTCTGCCTCTCCACTGGTGGTCCCATTGTCCTCTGCCTCTCCACTGGTGATCCCCCTGTCCTCTGCCTCTCCACTGGTGATCCCCCTGTCCTCTGCCTCTCCACTGGTGATCCCCCTGTCCTCTGCCTCTCCACTGGTGATCCCCCTGTCCTCTGCCTCTCCACTGGTGATCCCCCTGTCCTTTGCCTCTCCTCTGGCGATCCCCCTGTTCTCTGCCTCTTCTTTGGCAATCCCCCTGTCTTCTGCCTCTCCACCGGTAATCCCTCTGTCCTGTGCTTCTCCACTGTGATCCCCTGTCCTCTGCCTCTCCAATGGTGATCCCCCTGTCCTCTTCCTCTCCACTGGTGATCCCCTGTCCTCTGCCTCTCCACTGAGGACCCCCATGGCTTCTGCCTCTCCACTTGTGATCTGCCTCTCCATTGGTGATCCCCCTGTCCTCTGCCTTTCCACTGGTGATCCCCCTGTCTTTTTTCTCTCCGCAGGTGACCAGCCTGTCCTCTGCCTCTCCACTGGTGATCCCCCTGTCCTCTGCCTGTGCACTGGTGATCCCCCTGTCCTGTGCCTCTCCATTGGTGATCCCCTTGTCCTCTGCCTCTCCACTGGTGGTCCCATTGTCCTCTGCCTCTCCACTGGTGATCCCCCTGTCCTCTGCCTCTCCACTGGTGATCCCCCTGTCCTCTGCCTCTCCACTGGTGATCCCCCTGTCCTTTGCCTCTCCTCTGGCGATCCCCCTGTTCTCTGCCTCTTCTTTGGCGATCCCCCTGTCTTCTGCCTCTCCACTGGTAATCCCTCTGTCCTGTGCTTCTCCACTGTGATCCCCTGTCCTCTGCCTCTCCAATGGTGATCCCCCTGTCCTCTTCCTCTCCACTGGTGATCCCCTGTCCTCTGCCTCTCCACTGAGGACCCCCATGGCTTCTGCCTCTCCACTTGTGATCTGCCTCTCCATTAGGGTTGCCACCTGTCCAGGATTCACCCGGACAGTTCGGGTTTGGAATCATGTGTCCGGGTTTCAGACTGTCTGAGACCCGGACACATTATTTAGACTGGAATATGGCTTCCCAACATGGTTACTGGCTGTAGTTGTCTAAGCTGAGAGTGCCTGTTACACTCTTTCACACTACCCAAAGCCAACACTAACAAACCCACCCCCCAAACACACACAGATGGGAGAGCAGAGAGGGCTCAATAAGCACCTCTTCCCCCCACCCCTCTTTATCTGCCCACACTCAAATCCCCAGAAATGTAAAGTCCAGCAATCTCAGATACATCTGGATGGGAGGTGCTGACTGCCAAGGGATGAGTCTCCTCCCTTCTCTCTTCTGCCTCTGAGTGGCTACACTAAGGTAAATCGGGGTTCTCAGAGCACCCCTTAAATCAGAGTTCCCCTTTAGACCAGAGGCCACAGTGTTCCCCCTTACATCAGAGCTCTTAGTGTTCCCCATTAGATCAGTGTTCCCAGAGCATCCCTTATGTTAGAGTCCCCAGAGTTCTCCCTTACATCAGAGTCTGCAGAGTCTTCAATTACAGTGTAAGGGAACTCTGTAGATTCAGATGTAAAAGGGGAACTCTGTGGACTCTGATATAAAGGGGACTCTTGTTAACTTCATTTGATTAGAAATGTTATTTAATAGCAAAATATATGTATAGTTTATGCTATAAAAAAAAAAAATTGTTGTGCGCCGCTAAAGTGTTCGGGGTTTGACCTGAAGAAAAGGTGGCAACCCTACTCTCCATTGGTGATCCCCCTGTCCTCTGCCTTTCCACTGGTGATCCCCCTGTCTTTTTTCTCTCCGCAGGTGACCAGCCTGTCCTCTGCCTCTCCACTGGTGATTCCCCTGTCCTCTGCCTCTCCACTGGTGATTCCCCTGTCCTCTGCCTCTCCACTGGTGATTCCCCTGTCCTCTGCCTCTCCACTGGTGATTCCCCTGTCCTCTGCCTCTCCACTGGTGATTCCCCTGTCCTCTGTCTCTCCACTGGTGATTCCCCTGTCCTTTGTCTCTCCTCTGGCAATCCCCCTGTCCTTTGTCTCTCCTCTGGCAATCCCCCTGTCCTGGGCTTCTCCACTGATGATTCCCATGTCCTGTTCTTCTCCACTGTGGACCACTGTACTCTGCCCTACCAATTACTGTACAATCACCTTATGACCTCCTGTACACTGCCCTACAAAGCAATAGCCTCTGTGCACTTATCTACAAACTTCTGAACCCTATCCTCTGCCATGCTGGCCCCCTGTACAATGTCCTGCTGAACTCCCACCCTCTGCCCCCCTGACACGTTTTACTACACCCCCCCCCCTCCAAATAAGACAAGCCAGATCTGGCCCTGCCCTATAGATTTTCTTCGGTGTGAATGCAAGCTTAGACATTTTCATCTATTGTGCCGAGTACACACAATCATTTTTCGGGTTGTAAAAAACAAAGTTTTTTAAATATGTAATTTAAAACGATTGTGTGTACGCGGCATTAGGCCTGGGAAGAGATTTTCCAGGTTGCGCACAACAATAAAATGCCTCGTCGCAATCTTCGTATGATCACCGCAGAGACATATGTTCATTTTTAGTCGTAGATAAAGAAGCGTCGTTACTTGGGGCTCCAGTATATTCTATTCTCTGGACGGATCTTCTCTTGGATCGCGTCCACCATACAAACAACAGCGGGTTTTGTCACAAGTTTTCTCGAATGACGCTCCCAGCAGAGCCGGAGAAAGCCGGCGTGCGTCTGAAGAAAACACACAACAAAAACGATGTTTCTTTTTTATGTTACGCCTCATTTTGTCTAAAACTGTAAGAAAAAAAAAAAAGAAAGGTGCAAACGTCTGGTGGGTTACCAAAAACTTTTATTATAACAAACAGAAAAGTAATAAACTACAAGCAGTATATGACACCAAGCTCAGATCCAATCATAGCATAGCGTCTCCTGGCCCGATTCATCACTTAACTACTTAAGACCCGGACCTTTAGGCAGCTGAAGGACCTGGACAGTTTTTTCGATTCGGCACTGCGTCGCTTTAACTGACAATTGCGCGATCGTGCGACGTGGTTTCCAAACAAAATTGGCGTCCTCTTTTCCCCACAAGTAGAGCTTTCTTTTGGTGGTATTTGATCACCTCAATCAATTTTGAAAAAAAATGCAATATTTTTTTACTTTTTGCTATAATAAATATCCCCCAAAAATATATTTGGTAAAAAAAATAGCAATAAGCGTTTATCGGTTGGTTTGCGCACAATTTATAGCGTTTACAAAATAGGGGATAGTTTCATTGCATTTTTATAAAAAAAAAATTTTTTTTACTATTAATGGCGGCGATCAGCGATTTTTTTTCATGACTGCGTCATTATGGCGGACACATCGGACAACGTTGACACATTTTTGGGACCATTGTCATTTTCACAGCGAAAAGTGCTATAAAAATGCACTGATTACTGTGAAAATGACAATTGCAGTTTAGGAGTTAACCACTAGGGGGGCGCTGTAGGGGTTAAGTGTGACCTCATGTGTGTTTCTAACTGTAGGGGGCGGGGCGGGGCTGGACTTGTGATGTCACTGATCGTCTTTCCCTATATCAGGGAACAGACGATCAGTGACATTGCCACTGTGAAGAACAGGGAAGGTTTGTTTACACTCACCTCTCCCCGTTCTTCGATCACGGGACACCGGCGGCAATCGGGTCCCGCGGTCGCGGAGCTTCGGACCGGGTCACGGGCGGGCGCCCTGCGGCGTGCGTGGCCCACGGCTAGGCACTTAAAGAGGACGTACATGTACGTGAGTGTGCCCAGCCGTGCCATTCTGCAGACGTATATCGACATTAGGCGGTCCTTAAGTGGTTAAGGGGTCATGGCAGGGGGTGTGTCTAATGCCTACATACTTTTGTGAATAGGTGACCCTCGTTCCCATCTCATAAAGTTGGGTGGTATTTGTCTGTTTTCTTTTATCTCTTCTCTCCAAGTGATGAGACTGCTACATTGTAACCTTGTTACATTGTTACTTGTTCTGTTGTTCAGAACATCCTCTTGCGTCTCAAGCTCAGGGGGGCACAGCCCGGGTCTCTGGTCTCTGGTTTTTCCTCTGGATTCCCACCCAGCCGAGTGCAGAGCGTAATAGAGAACATGTTCCCGCTTAATAAGGAGGAGAGAAGATTTACGGCACATATGCTTTTCGTTAGATGAGAGGAAGCCAACTGCAGTGACCCACCCGCTCAGACCGTGCTCAGCCTTACCCATTGGTGACTGGGCAGGGCGTAAAGGGATGACTCATGGTGAACAATGGGCAACAGGATGACCAATGCCGATGTGTCATAGGGATTAAATAAAGTCTTATTATTTCTTTTTTAATTATTACTCAGTAACAAAGAACTCCAGACTAAGAACACTATTTTTAACCCCTTGGCGCCTCCTGGCCCTTTAAGGGGCTTCACATGCTGGGAGGCGGGAGTTAGGCAGTTGGGACACAGTAGTCACATGATC
Source organism: Rana kukunoris (assembly GCA_029574335.1). NCBI lineage: Eukaryota > Metazoa > Chordata > Amphibia > Anura > Ranidae > Rana > Rana kukunoris. The sequence continues at coordinate 218,971,896 of CM056055.1, read as the reverse complement.
AGAAACAGTGGTGGTGCATCCACAAAGGGCGCACGGGCGCCGTCCCCTCTCTCCTGCCTCCTCTCTATCAGACCCCACCCACTACAAGCTGCCTGCAGAAAAGGAGGAGGAGGTGGAGGGGGTGGAGACTAGACCAGTCACCCTGTACAAGGAGAGAGAGCAGAGCTGTGGGAGTGGCCCAGCAGACCCCACCCACTACAGGAAACTACAGGAGGGGGCGGGGACAAGACAGTCACCCTGCACAAGGAGAAAGAGAGAGGAGAGCTGTGGGAGGGGCCCAGCAGACCCCACCCACTACAGGAAACTACAGAAGGGGGCGGAGACAAGACAGTCACCCTGCACAAGGAGAGAGAGCAGAGCTGTGGGAGGGGCCGAGCAGACTCCATCCACTACAGAATGCCTGGAGAAAACTACAGAAGAGGGAGGAGACAAGACCAGTCACCCCGCACAAGGAGAGAGAGAGAGGAGAGCTATAGGAGGGGCCCAGCAGACGCCACCCACTACAGGAAACTACAGGAGGCGGAGACAAGACAGTCACCCTGCACAAGGAGCGAGAGAGAGGAGAGCTATGGGAGGGGCCCAGCAGACCCCACCCACTACAGGAAACTACAGGAGGCGGAGACAAGACAGTCACCCTGCACAAGGAGCGAGAGAGAGGAGAGCTATGGGAGGGGCCCAGCAGACCCCACCCACTACAGGAAACTACAGGAGGGGGCGGAGACAAGACAGTCACCCTGCACAAGGAGCGAGAGGAGAGCTATGGGAGGGGCCCAGCAGACCCCACCCACTACAGGAAACTACAGGAGGAGGCGGAGACAAGACAGTCACCCTGCACAAGGAGCGAGAGAGAGGAGAGCTATGGGAGGGGCCCAGCAGACCCCACCCACTACAGGAAACTACAGGAGGGGGCAGAGACAAGACAGTCACCCTGCACAAGGAGCAAGAGAGAGGAGAGCTATGGGAGGGGCCCAGCAGACCCCACCCACTACAGGAAACTACAGGAGGAGGCGGAGACAAGACAGTCACCCTGCACAAGGAGCGAGAGAGAGGAGAGCTATGGGAGGGGCCCAGCAGACCCCACCCACTACAGGAAACTACAGGAGGGGGCGGAGACAAGACAGTCACCCTGCACAAGGAGAGAGAGCAGAGCTGTGGGAGGGGCCGAGCAGACTCCATCCACTACAGAATGCCTGGAGAAAACTACAGAAGAGGGAGGAGACAAGACCAGTCACCCCGCACAAGGAGAGAGAGAGAGGAGAGCTATAGGAGGGGCCCAGCAGACGCCACCCACTACAGGAAACTACAGGATGGGGTGAAGACAAGACAGTCACCCTGCACAAGGAGTGAGAGAGAGGAGAGCTATGGGAGGGGCCCAGCAGACCCCACCCACTACAGGAAACTACAGGAGGCGGAGACAAGACAGTCACCCTGCACAAGGAGCGAGAGAGAGGAGAGCTATGGGAGGGGCCCAGCAGACCCCACCCACTACAGGAAACTACAGGAGGGGGCGGAGACAAGACAGTCACCCTGCACAAGGAGCGAGAGGAGAGCTATGGGAGGGGCCCAGCAGACCCCACCCACTACAGGAAACTACAGGAGGGGGCAGAGACAAGACAGTCACCCTGCACAAGGAGCAAGAGAGAGGAGAGCTATGGGAGGGGCCCAGCAGACCCCACCCACTACAGGAAACTACAGGAGGAGGCGGAGACAAGACAGTCACCCTGCACAAGGAGCGAGAGAGAGGAGAGCTATGGGAGGGGCCCAGCAGACCCCACCCACTACAGGAAACTACAGGAGGGGGCAGAGACAAGACAGTCACCCTGCACAAGGAGCAAGAGAGAGGAGAGCTATGGGAGGGGCCCAGCAGACCCCACCCACTACAGGAAACTACAGGAGGAGGCGGAGACAAGACAGTCACCCTGCACAAGGAGCAAGAGAGAGGAGAGCTATGGGAGGGGCCCAGCAGACCCCACCCACTACAGGAAACTACAGGAGGGGGCAGAGACAAGACAGTCACCCTGCACAAGGAGCAAGAGAGAGGAGAGCTATGGGAGGGGCCCAGCAGACCCCACCCACTACAGGAAACTACAGGAGGAGGCGGAGACAAGACAGTCACCCTGCACAAGGAGCGAGAGAGAGGAGAGCTATGGGAGGGGCCCAGCAGACCCCACCCACTACAGGAAACTACAGGAGGGGGCGGAGACAAGACAGTCACCCTGCACAAGGAGCGAGAGAGAGGAGAGCTATGGGAGGGGCCCAGCAGACCCCACCCACTACAGGAAACTACAGGAGGGGCGGAGACAAGACAGTCACCATGCACAAGGAGCGAGAGAGAGGAGAGCTATGGGAGGGGCCCAGCAGACCCCACCCATTACAGGAGGGGGAGGAGACAAGACCAGTCACCCTGTACAAGGAGAGAGAGGAGAGCTATGGGAGGGGCCCAGCAGACCCCACCCATTACAGGAGGGGGAGGAGACAAGACCAGTCACCCTGTACAAGGAGAGAGAGGAGAGCTGTGGGAGGGGCCCAGCAGGCTCCACCCACTACAGGCTGCAGAGACAAGACCAATCACCCTGCACAGGGAGAGAAAGCAGAGCTGTGGGAGGGGCCCCGCAGGCTCCACCCACTACAGAATGCCTGCAGAAAACCACAGGAGGGGGCGGAGACTAGACCAGTCACCCTGCACAAGGAGAGAGAGCAGCAGTGATCGGTCTTTTTTGCAGGAAGGGAAAGTCTCACACTGGATTACTGCACAGATCCAGAAGAAATACACAAAGCACACCGAGATACAAGAAGAATTCACACGATGAGTGGATTTAGACATTTAGCAGATATCTGCTTATTCCGGATTTTAGTTTTAAAACAGCAAAAATAAAAACGAATTCTTGTGTCAGTGTAGGAAAGCTTCCATCGGGGGCTGTCACACAGTAAGGTGAGAGGAAATAAATGGTATCCCCATAAGTCACTGCCATGCGATCTCTTCCATGACTTTTACAGCACCGTGGCTCTTATTAGAGGGATTAGCACTCGGTAAATGTGACATTAACAGCCTCATCTCCCTAAATGGTTCCTTATGGTGGTAATATGGCCGCCACTGCCGATCTCTCAGTACTCACATATAAAATAAAACTATATAAGGCACACGTACCCCTCCCCCACCTCCTTCCCAGCATCGCACCCCCCCCCCCCCCATATACCCAGAGAGTGACTTGTGAGAGTGGCATTAATGCCCTTCTCCTCCATAAGCCCGGCGCGCCCCGGGACGGTATACCGCATTACAAAAATAACACACTTCATTAGGGGCCGGATTAGCCGGGAATTTCTCAGAGCGCAAAACGCGATAACCAAAGTGAAAGGTTAAAAATAAGCGACGAGCTTAAAGGGTCACTCCATCCGCAATTGGATTGGTTTTTAACAAATTTAAAAAAAATCCATAAATCTATCCCATAGTTGTAGACGCCATGACTTTTGTGCAAACCAATCAATATACGCTTATTGGGATTTTTTTTGCCAAATTACCAAATATTTGCCTAATTTTTGGAAGAAATTTGATTTTTTTAAAAAAAATATTGGATATATATATTTTTTTTTTATTATTATTATTTTTTTTTATCATAGCAGAAAAAAATAAAAATCACAGAGGTGATCAAATACCACCAAAATAAATCTCTATTTGTGGGGGGGGGGGGGAGACATCAATTTAATTTGGGTACAGAGTCGCACGGTCGCGCAATTGTCAGTTAAAGTAACGCAGTGGTGTGCGCACAGGGTGTGCCAGGTGTGCCTGGGCACACCCTAATCACGCTGTGCTGCACCGATCCCCCCTACTGCTTGGCTGCAGAAGACTGGGGAATCTCTGTCCTAAAAGTGAGACATCCCGGGTCTCTTTAGACCTCTGATATCTCCCCACCCCCATGGAACTTCTAAAAAATTGAACATAAAAAAAAAAAAATAATAATCGATTATTAATATAAATATAAAATTGGGAAAAATAGTAAAAAAAATATGATAAAAAAAATAATAATAATATATTAATATACAAATTATGATAAAAAATTAACTACTGACATAAATTTCCTCCCTACTGACACCATCCACTGCTCTACTGAAATTATATATATATCGTATATACTCGAGTATAAGCCGAGGCACCTAATTTTACAACAAAAAAAATGGGAAAACGTATTGACTCGAGTATAAGCCTAGGGTGTCCATCTGCATCCCTTACTTTGCCTCACTTTGCCTCACTGTGTCCATGCCTCACTGTGCCCATGCCTCACTGTGTCCATGCCTCACTGTGTCCATGCCTCAATGTGTCCATGCCTTACTGTGCCCATGCCTCACTGTGTCCATGCCTCACTGTGCCCATGCCTCACTGTGTCCATGCCTCACTGTGCCCATGCCTCACTGTGTCCATGCCTCACTGTGCCCATGCCTCACTGTGCCCATGCCTCACTGTGCCCATGCCTTACTGTGCCCATGCCTCACTGTGTCCATGCCTCACTGTGCCCATGCCTCACTGTGTCCATGCCTCACTGTGCCCATGCCTCACTGTGTCCATGCCTCACTGTGCCCATGCCTCACTGTGCCCATGCCTCACTGTGTCCATGCCTCACTGTGTCCATTACTAGACTGACGTTTAACATGGGAGTCTATGGAAGGGGTGCCCGGCTCTGAAAAATTGGTGCTCCCTGGCCGTAGGTCCCCCAGACAACAAGCTTTGCACACTTGTAGAGGAGAAATGTGTGCCAAGTTTTGGGTCCAGGGGCCCTACGACCCGGCCAGTACCGGGTCCCCAAAGTCACCGGAGAAATTACCATTTAACATGGGAGTCTATTGAAGGGGTTCTCGGGTTTGAAAAATCGGTGCTCCACCGCTGTAAGGTCCCCCGGACAACAAACTTTAAACACTTGTAGAGAAAGACTGGGGCTACATGTGTGCCAAGTTTGGGGTCCAGGAAACATACGGCCGACCGGGAGATCAGGCACAAAAAGGTGTCTCGAGTATAAGCCAAGGGGGGCATTTTCAGCACAAAAAAATATGCTGAAAAACTCGGCTTATACCCGGGTATATACAGTAATATATAAATATTATTTATAATATTGTAAACAGTAGCAATGACATCCTCATAGCCTGTGCAGAGCCCTCAGGATTGGCTTCCATATGGTGACAGGTGACAGTGATGTGCGATAAAATCGGTCTCCTTCGGAAGCTCTGGTGACAACTGTGAGACAGGGCAGAGGGTTGCCATCCTTTAAATAGGAAGTGCCCAAACAAGGACCTTCATGGCCGGATCAGCAGGGATCATTTGAATGAATTAAAAAAAAAAATTGGCAAATGCCTTTTAAAATGACTTTAACCACTTCCCGCCCGGTCAATCGCAGATTGACGTCCGGGAAGTGGTTGTGAAATCCTGAGTGGACGTCTATTGACGTCCTCAGGATTTCATGCTGGCGCGCGCCAGTGGGGGCACGCAGCGCAGCGCAGTGCGGCGATCGGTGATGCGGGGTGTCAGTCTGACACCCTGCTTCTCCGATCTCGGTAACGAGTCTCCGGCGGAGCCTCGTTACCACGTGATCAGCCGTGTCCAATCACGGCTGATCACGATGTAAACAGGAAGAGCCGTTGATCGCTCTGACAGCTCTCCTTATCAGCGCAGCCCCCACTCGGATGCCCACACTGGACCACCAGGAAAAATAAATAAAAAAAGGGGGCAATAAAAAAAAAAATCCAGTAAAAAAAAAAAAGATGCCAGTTAGTGCCCACATGGACACTGACTGGCAACATAGATCCATCAGTGCCACCACTCAGTATCCATCAGTGCCACCCCACAGTGTCCATCAGTGCCACCCTCAGTGCCAATCCATGCCCAGTGCCCACCTATCAGTGCCCATCTGTGCCACCCATAAGTACCCATCAGTGCCACCCATAAGTGTCACCCACGAGTGCCCATCTGTGCCACCTATGAGTGCCCATCAGTGCTGCCTATGAGTGCCCATCAGTGCTGCCTATGAGTGCCCATCAGTGCCACCTATGAGTGCCCATCAGCGCCGCCTATCAGTGCCCATCAGTGCCACCTCATCGGTGCCCATCACTACTACCTCATCAGTGTCCATCAGTGCCACCTCATCGGTGCCCATCAGTGCCACTATATCAGTGCCCGTAATTGAAAGAGAAAACATACTTATTTACAAAAAAAATAACAGAAAAAAATAAAAACGTATTTTTATTAAAAAAAATCAGTCTTTTATTAGTTGTTGCGCAAAAAATAAAAACCGCGGAGGTGATCAAATACCACTAAAAGAAAGCTCTATTTGTGGGGGAAAAAGGACGCCAAATTTGTTTGGGTAAAGTGTAGCATGACCGCGCAATTCTCATTCAAAGTGCGACAGCGCTGAAAGCTGAAAATTGGCCTGGGAGGGAAGGTGCGTAAGTGCCTGGTATGGAAGGGGTTAACATATAAAATCTCGTGTGGGATTTTACTTTGCTTGGAGTTTAATGTTTTCTTGGTGGTTAAAGGGCCAAAAAGTTCTGCTGAATCCGGAAAGTTCCCCTTCCCCCTTCTCGGGATCTGGCCCATGTGAGCGGATTCCCCCGATGATTCCTGGAGGTGTAGATGAGTCAGTCTTACAGTAGGTGGTGATCTTGCCTCATTTTCATAGCGGCGATGCTAATTAACAATCAGGGATCCGCAGCAATTCTTCTCCGCACTTTAAAACGTTTTCCAGTTTAATGTTCCACGGCAAAACTCGTAAAAAAAAAAAAAAACAATATTTTAAATCGCCGTATTACCTAAGCACACATAAAAATAAAAAGTTCATAAAAACGCAAAAAAAAATACGATCGGCGGCCGTTAAAGGAAGAAGGATCGGGGAGAAGGGGACGGGGTCGGGTTTTGTTGTTCTGTACAGGAGGTAATAAATTCTGGAAGTAACGGAACGTTTTCTCCACCTCGTTAAAAACCTGAGAGACAGTTTACATTTTATGACGATCCAACGACTGCGATCCCTGACATCGGGGGTCACTTACCCGCTGAATAAAATGACTGCTTAAAGGGGAACTCAATGGCAAGTTTGCATTGAACAGCTGCAGTCATTGTGTTCTGCAGGTAAGTGACTTTTTTTATTGGGCTTTGTAATGGAAACAATTATTATATTGTTTACATTAACCCCTTTGCGCCTCATGCCAGGGCCGATCCTAGGCAGGGTGCACGGGGTGCTTTGCACCCAGGTGCTGCAGAGGTGGGGGCGCCAAAGCTCCGAAGTGCTCCCCTCCCTCCTCCTTGTCTGTGTCCAAAGGCGGAGCACATGTAGCGGGTGCTGCGCTTCCCCATCCCACTTTCTCTCTCCGCTGGCAACTGACAAGAGCCCAGACCTCCCGCTGCCCCCGGAATCCGGGTTGGGTACCACCTATTACCGAAGCACGTTCCGGCACTAGACTCCACTAATTAATTCTGTCCGGTGCGCGTGGAGCAGTCTCCTGTGTGCCCCGCCCCCTCTGCGTGTGTGTCGGCTCTTCTCCCATAGGCGGTGTGATGAGAGGCTTCTGGGTTGGCCGGAGCTGCTGCCAATCATCCCGTGCACACCCAGAAATGCTCTCTGAGTGCCACCCTCCAAGAAACCAAAGATGCCACGTATGCCCCTCCTCCTGTAATGTGTTTCTGCTCCCAGCGGGCCCGAGCTATAGGGATCTATTGGACAAGTACTGATCTATGGAGACACCTGATGTGGGGGACTCTGATGGGGGACACCTACTGGGAGGCTCTGATGGGGGACACCTGATGTGGGGGACTCTGATGGGGGACACCTACTGGGAGGCTCTGATGGGGGACACCTGATGTGGGGGCACTGATGGGGGACACCTACTGGGAGGCTCTGATGGGGGACACCTGATGTGGGGGCTCTGATGGGGGACACCTACTGGGAGGCGCTGATGGGGGACACCTGATGTGGGGGGCTCTGATGGGGGACACCTGCTGGGGGGTTCTGATGGGGGACACCTGTTGGGGGGACTCTGATGGGGGACACCTACTGGGAGGCGCTGATGGGGGACACCTGATGTGGGGGCTCTGATGGGGGACACCTACTGGGAGGCTCTGATGGGGGACACCTGATGTGGGGGCTCTGATGGGGGACACCTACTGGGAGGCGCTGATGGGGGACACCTGATGTGGGGGCTCTGATGGGGGACACCTACTGGGAGGCTCTGATGGGGGACACCTGATGTGGGGGCTCTGATGGGGGACACCTACTGGGAGGCGCTGATGGGGGACACCTGATGTGGGGGGCTCTGATGGGGGACACCTGCTGGGGGGTTCTGATGGGGGACACCTGTTGGGGGGACTCTGATGGGGGACACCTGATGTGGGGGGCTCTGATGGGGGACACCTGCTGGGAGGCTCTGATGGGGGACACCTGCTGTAGGGGGCTCTGATGGGGGACCCCTGCTGGGAGGGGCTCTGATGGGGGACACCTGCTGGGGGGGACTCTGATGGGGGACACCTGCTGGGAGGCTCTAATGGGGGACACCTGCTGGGGGGGCTCTGATGGGGGACACCTGCTGGGAGGCTCTGATGGGGGACACCTGCTGTAGGGGGCTCTGATGGGGGACACCTGCTGGGAGGGGCTCTGATGGGGGACACTTGCTGGGGGGGACTCTGATGGGGGACACCTGCTGGGAGGCTCTAATGGGGGACACCTGCTGGGGGGGCTCTGATGGGGAACACCTGCTGGGGGGGACTCTGATGGGGGACACTAATGAAGACTTCTTAGGGGAGCAACTCTGTGTTTGAGTCTTAGCCATAGAAACATGTGTAAAGGGAGTTAGTAAGATGGCCACGTCCATGTGGGGGCGCCAGAAATATTTCTGCACCCAGGCGTCTCTGACCCTAGGATCTGCCCTGCCTCATGACCCCCTTAAGTGGTTAAATACATCATGTGATACCTCTCTCTATACAAGGTAAAGTCACTCCAATCTACCAATCAGTATTGATCCTTCACTGATCTTACTGCTATAAGCTCAGTTCTGACTGACCATTGGACCGTTGGCCATAGTTGGGCTCCTCCTCCCTGGCGTTTTATACCTTATATGCAGTATACAGTGGAACCTTAGATTACGAGCATAATCCGGTACAATGCTTGTAATCCAAAGCACTCGCATATCAAAGCGAGTTTCCCCATAGAGGTCAATCGAAACTAAGATAATTTGTTCCGCATTGACTTCTATGGCATGCAATTCCGCATGTGGCTAGAGGTGGGAGGGCTCCGGAGAGCCTCGGAAATACTCAGAAAGGCTCGGGGATATCTCGGCTGAACTCGGTAAACCTCAGAAAGGCTTGGGAACTGAGTATTTCTGAATGTCTCTACTCGGCTCCGGCGCCCCCCCAAAATTCTGGCCAAATGCGGTACTACACGCCCCATTAGCTTGAATTCTGCTCGTATTGTGAAACAACACTCCCAAACCGAGTCAGATTTTTTTTTTTAAAGTTGCTCGTTATTCAAAATGCTCGTTAACCGCATTACTCGTAAACCGAGGATCCGCTGTATATGGGTTCCCTTTGCCTACACCGGTGGTGTGTAACAGAAAACATCCAGAGTCTTGGTGGGATCTGAGTGTTGTCTTCTCCATCCAGTCCAGACCCCAGGAAACTTCCATTTCCCATAGAGTTCCCTCGGGGTCACATTCCTATTTAAGATCCGAGATTCCATTAATATTTACTTCTATCCGTTGGCGCCCTGGAGGCAGACATATGGAACATCAGCATCTTTCTTCTTTAAAACTTCAATGTCCCAAAGTATAATAAAGCGGGGAGGAAGGCGGAAGGTTCTCTCGGCTCGCTCTCTATGTATATTGGCGGCCCCGGCGTTCTTCTTGTCCCCGGGAAATGAAATATATTGAGAGATATTTATAAACCAGCGCAGGGAAGTTCCTGTGCTTTGAATATTTATCCCAATCTTCATGTTTTTTTTTTCTGCTGTGTAAATAAATAGCAATTTTATTTATTTATTTTTTTACACAAACTGGGAAATATTAAATCCATTGTCATGTTTCAGGCACTGGGGGACAAGTCGGTGGATTAAAGATTTGAGGGAAGACTGAATCAGAATTGCATCTGATACATTTTTTATTAGATTTTTAAGGGCCCATTCACTTCTATGTGGCGTGTTATGTCTTGTATTAATATTTATTGCGATAAGGCAATCTAGTACATGCTATAACATGCGTTTTGTCGCACATTAATGTGTGTTATAGTAAGACAGCCCATGGTAAATTATGGACTGACAATGCAACACAATGGGCCATAAAAAAAACAAAACACGCTAGGCCAGATTCCCATAGAATTGCCGCTGGCGTAGCGTTAGCGTAAGCCATTTACGCTACGCCGCCACAATTTAACAGAGCAAGTGCCGTATTCCCAAAGCACTTGCTCTGTAAGTTGCGTCAGCGTAGTGTAAATGGCTCTGCGTATCCCGCGTAATTCAAAGGGGGCGGCTTGTATTTAAATTAAGCGCGCCCCCGTGACGATCAAACTGCGCATGCGCCAGCCTCAAAAATAGCCCAGTGCGCATGCTCCAGCTCACGTCGGAAAAAGTGAATGAAACCGACGTGAGCGTCGTTTACGTTAAACCCTTATTCGCAAACGACTTAGTAAAACAATGTAACCGACGGAAAAATACGGCGCTGACCCGACGCCATACTTAACATGGCAACGACGGAACTTCGCAAGCCTACCCCTCATATAGCAGGGGTAACCTCACGCGTATGTAAACGACGTAAACGACCACGGGGCGGCGTAAAAACGTTCAGGAATCGTCGTATTAGGCTCATTTGCATAGGCAAATTAGAAATCATCGTAAAGGCCACCTAGCGGCCAGCGATGTCATTACATCTACGATCCGACAGTGTAATTGTTTTACACCTGTCGGATCTTCACTGTATCTATGCGTAAGTGATTCAAGGAATCACACGCATAGATACCCAGTAAAAAAAAACAGAGATACGACGGTGTTTCCTACGAAACGCCGGCGTATCTCTTTTGAGAATCTGGCCCATACTCTTTATTCTAATGCAATGCACTACCATGCATTAACATTGCAGCACTCTACAACACAGGTGGATTGCCTTAGTGCAGGGGGGGGGGGGCTCCAAACCTTCTAAACAAAAGGCCAGTTTACTGTCCTTCAGACTTTGAGTGGGCCGGGCTGTGGCCAGTAGAAAATGCCCCAATATTAATTGGAGTAAACAATGCCCCATCATTGTCCTTGGTGGGAAGAATAATGTCCCATCATTGGTATCAGTGGGAAGAATAATGTCCCATCATTGGTGTCAGTGGGAGGAATAGTGCCCTGTCATTGGTATCAGTGGAAGGAATAGTGCCCCATCATTGGTATCAGTGGAAGAAAAAGTGCCCCATCACTGGGAGGAATAGTGCCCCATCATTGGTGCCAGTGAAAGGAATAGTGCCCCATCATTGGTATCAGCGAGAGAAATAGTGCCCCATCATTGGTGACTGTGGGCTCTGAAGTGAAGGGGGATAATAAGCGAGAGCTTTGATATGATTGAGGGCTCTAATCTAGAGGGTGGAGATTTGAGAATGTGAAAAAAAGGGGGAACTCAGAACTCTGATGTAAAAGGAGGGAGGACAGAGGCCTCTGATGTGGAACACGGAGATTGAGGACTCTAGTTTGATAGGAGGGAGGACTAAAGTCTCTGATGTAACAGGAGGGGGAAACTGAGGACTCTGATGTGACAGGAGGGGAAACTGAGGACTTTGGTGTAAAAAGAGGGGAAATGTAGGTCTCTGATGTAATAGGGGGGAGGACTGTGGACTCTGATGTGATACGAGGGAGGACTGTGGACTCTGATGTGATAGGAGGGGGAACTGAGGACTCTGAAGTGAAAGGAGGGGGACTGAGGACTTCAATGTGTGAAAAGAGGGGACTGTGGACTCTGATGTCAATTTTGATGATGGGTGAGAGCTTTGATATGATTGAGGGCTCTGATGGGGGAGGTGAAGATTTGAGGATGTAAAAAAAACTGAGAACTCTGATGTGATAGGAGGGGGGAACTGAGGTCTCTGATGTGATAGGAAAGAGGACTCTGATGTGATAGGAGGGGGGAACTGAGGTCTCTGATGTGATAGGAAGGAGGACTCTGATGTGATAGGAGGGAGGACTGAGGACTCTGGTGTTAAAGGAGCGGGAACTGAGGACTCTGATGTGATAGGAGAGAGGACTGAGGACTTTGGTTTTATAGGAGGGAGGACTAAACACTCTGATGTGACAGAAGGGGGGAACTGAGCACTCTGTTGTGAAAGGAGGGGGAACTGAGGACTCTGATGTGATAGGAGGGAGGAATGAGGACTCTGGTGTTAAAGGAGCGGGAACTGAGGACTCTGATGTGATAGGAGAGAGGACTGAGGACTTTGGTTTTATAGGAGGGAGGACTAAACACTCTGATGTGACAGAAGGGGGGAACTGAGCACTCTGTTGTGAAAGGAGGGGGAACTGAGGACTCTGATGTGATAGGAGGGAGGAATGAGGACTCTGGTGTAATAGGAGAGGGAACTGAGGACTCTGATGTGATAGGAGGGAGGACTTTGATGTAAAAGGAGGGTGAACTGAGGACTCTAATTTGAAAGGAAGGAGGACTGAGGACTCTGATGTGATAGGAGGGAGGACTGAGGACTCTGATGTGATAGCAGGAAGGACTGAGAACTCTGATGTAAAAGGAGGGGGAACTGAGGACTCTGATGTGATAGGAAAGAGGACTGTGGACTCTGATGTGATAGGAGGGAGGACTGTGGTGTAAAGGGGCAGATCTGACATGAAAGGGAGGAGCTTCTGATGTAACCGGGGGGGGGGCATTTTAGGCTGGGGTGCCTTAAGATTTTGCATATTTGTGGATGGGGGGGGCATTGACTGAAGATAATGTTGATATTAGATACGGCTGGATTAATATTACCAACATTTGCCGTGGTGACTACTACACTGAATGATCAATAAATCTTCACAACTCGACGCAGAATATATTTGAACGGTCATGTGAGTAGTTGCTGGAATTCTTCGGGAGCGGCGGGCGTACCACGCAGGTAACAATTGGACGGGGGAATTCAGAACTCTCAATAACGACATTGTTCACCTCGCTAATCTTCCTGTAAACGGCTGAGAGATCTCCGCTCACCTAATATTTGCGAGATGCAGCTGAGTAAATAGACTTGTAATATATTTGGTAAGCTCTGCTCATTCTCCGGAACGTTCCGTGTGTGATAAATGGCGGACGGATCATTGCACTGACGTGACTCACAGCCAGGAGAACCGCCAGCGCATAACCAAGGGGTGCCGAGGGCTCCTGTCTCGGTGAGGGTCGCTGCGGATTGACTTTATGTTGGGGCTGAACTTTCATGACTCAGGAGGGGACCTCACAGTCCCCTCACCAACCCTCCACCACTTGAGAGATGGATGGTGGACAGCAGAATTATGGTGGGGTAGCAGACAGTATTTCAGGAGATCTTCTTGTGGGGGATAAGATTATACGAAGCCACCCATGGGGTCTCTTGGGGTGGTTAGAAAATATTTTCGTTCCTCGTTGGCCCTGCGATTACTCAATCGCTCCTACCCGTTCCCTTCTCTTCTCAGTAGTTGCAATTGCTTGGCTGACCCAGTTGCATGTTTGCTGACTAAGGGCCAGGGCTGGATTGAAGTAGGGGCAAGTGCCATGGGTGTCATATGAAGGGGGTGCTCATGAGTGGCTGGGCAGCAAGGCACTGACTTACCAGGGTCTCTTCTTCCCAGGGCTGGATTAATGTAGAGGCTATTGGAGCTGCAGCTCTAGGCCCCTACCTTAATATAGGCCCAGCCACCTAAAAAGAACAGATTCAAAAAGAATACACAAGACTCTTATATTTAGACCAGTGGTGGGACATGGTCATTTGGTGCCCAAGGCAAAAAGTGGCAAACTGTGCCCCCCCCCCGTGGTGTATCCAAAGTATGGCACATATGGCAAGTGCCATGGGCGCCATATGAAGGGGTGTCCATGAGTGGCTGAGTAGCAAGGCACTGACTTACCAGGGTCTCTTCTTCCCAGGGCTGGATTAATGTAGGGGCTATAGGAGCTGCAGCTACAGGCCCCTACCTTAATATAGGCCCAGTCCCCTAAAAAGAACAGACTGCTCATGGAAAGCAATGGGCTAACGGGGAGAGATCTCCCCGACGGACCCTGCATTCCGCATGTACCGCCTGGGCAGGGTGGTGGGATTGATAATGGTCCCTATATGAGCAGCCTGGGGCACGCCAATGCAGGGTTCTTACAGAAGTCTGGGGCTTCCATAGTGTTAGGCCTGCACGGCTGCTCAGAGTGCATGCCGATGCACGGCCCTTATGGAGAAACCCGGCAAATCAAATTCCAGGATTTGATGGGCGCTGGTGAGGCTGCATTGATCGGCTCTGGTGAGGCTGCATTGATGAGTGCTGGTGAGGCTGCATTGATGGGCGCTGATGAGGTTGAATTTGATGGGCACTGATGAGGTTGCATTTGATGGGCGCTAGTAGGCTGCATTGATGGGCGCTGGTGAGGCTGCATTGATGGGCGCCGAGAGGCTGCATTAATGGGGGCGGGTAGGTGGCAGTGATGGGCGCTGGTAGGCTGTATTAATGGGCGCTGGTAGGCTGCATTTGATGGGCACTGGTAGACTGCATTGATGGGCGCTGGTAGGCTTCATTGATGGACGCTGGTGAGGCTTCATTAAAAAGGTGGGGTATACATGGACAGGGCAAGGGGGTGGGGCCAAGGGGGGGGCAGCAAAATGAGGTTTTGCCTAGGGTGTAAAAAATCCTTAAACCAGCCCTGATTCTGTGGCCCTGCCATTTCCCAATTGCTCCTACCCCTTCCCTTCCCATCTCAAGTCGCTCATGTCTGCTGACTAGGGGCAGTAGGGCCCCAACTGTATGTTGGACCACCATACTATCCATAGGAACCCCAACTGAGGACAAGGGGCCTGTAACGGCATTAGGGGTCCCTTTACGTGTATGGAAAGGAGAACTCATAGAATGAGAGTTATTATTACACTTTATTTATATTGCTCCAGGATATTCTGCAGCACTTTCCAGCCTGGGGAAATCAAAAAATAAACATACAAGATTTAACGTTACGTAAGAGACAATGAAACAAAAGAGGAGGGCCCTGCCCACAACAGCTTACAATCTAGAGGAAGTGAGGGAAGCGGGAAACGATGGAGTGAGTGATACGAAGTACGGGGCTCGTCTAATTATAAAACATCGCACTTTTATATCAAAGCCTAACCTCCAAGTTCCGATTCACTTGAAATCATTGGTTTGGGCCAAGTTTTGGATGTGCTTTGAGTGCATGCATAGTAGTGCCACGGGCCGTGGCTCCCAGGTAATTAACCATTTGCCGACTGATATACGTATATAAACCTGGTTTCCGGGCTCTCCTAATTCTCCGGGGAGCATGAGACTGAGGCCGTGTACACACGGCAGAGAACCTCGACGGGCAGAACACATCGTTCCGCCCGTCGAGGTTCTCTCCCGGCCGTCGAATTCGGCGACCAGCCCGTCGGGAATGGCAAGCAGCCATTCTTCCAGGCGGGCAGTCGAGGAAATAGAGAGCGTGCTCTCTATTTCGGCTCGACGGGCTTCCCGACGGGAAGCTCGCCGAGACCGTACACACGGCCGAGGTCCTCGCTGGAATGTGCATTCCAGCGAGGTTCTCGCTGATTTTCAGCGAGAACCTCGGCCGTGTGTACGGCGCCTGAGGTAATCGGTTGGGATGGCTTCACACAGAGGAGAAAAAAGAACATCCAATCCCTGATCTCCTCTGCGATGAATGAATCAAGAAACAATGAGGATTTCATCACTTCTGGTGAGTGTGAGGGCCCAGTTGCAAGCACGATCTTTGCAAACCTGGTAGTTCCACCACTAAGATGGAGTAATCTTCCTTGGCATGGCTCTCAATTTTTTTTAGTTCCAACCCACTGGACCTGGAGCCTTTTCCTCTGAGCCCCGGGCCCTTTACTCCCATGTCGGGGCCCTTTATTATGGTCTTGTAGTGGGACCTTTTCACGTGCTCTGCAGTGGGCTCCCTTCTTGCTGTCTTTGGACTCCCCCATGGTGGTGGACCCTCAGCGCCCAGTCGCAAGCATGACCTTCACGACCCTGGTAGTTTTACCAGGTAGAATAATCTTCCTTGGCATGGCTCCTGAAAAATTTAAGTTCCAACCCACTGGACCTGGAACCTTTTCTTCTGAGACGGGGCCCTTTACTACCATGGTGGGCCCTTTATTACGATCCTGCAGTGGGACCTTTTCACATGCTCTGCAGTGGGCTCCCTTCCTGCTGTCTTGAGACCCCCATGGTGGCGGAGCATCAGGACCTGGTCACAAGCACGACCTTCACAACCCTGGTAGTTTTACCACTGAGGTGGAATAATCTGCCTTGGCATGGCTCCCGAAAAATTAAAGTTCCAACCCAATGGACCGGGAGCCTTTTCCTCCCATGGGAAGGCCCTATATTACAGTCCTGCAGTGGGACCTTTTCACAGGCTCAGCAGTGGGCTCTCCTCCTGTTGTCTTGGGACCCCCCACACTGGCGGAGTGTCGGGGCCCGGTTGCAAGCATGACCTTTGCTACACTGGTAGTTCCACCACTGAGGTGGAGTAATCTTCCTTGCCATGGCTCCCGAAAAATGTAAGTTCCATCCCACTGGTCCAAGAGCCTTTTCCTCTGCAGTGGGCTCCCTTCCTACTGTCTTGGGACCCCCCACATTGGCGACCTTCGTGACCCTGGTTGTACCACCACTGAGGTGGAGTAAACTTCCTTGGCATGACATCGCTACCGAAAAATGTAAGTTTCAACCCATTGATCCTGGAGCCTTTTCCTTTAAGCCCAGGGCCCTTTTCTCGCATGGCGGGCCCTTAATTACGCTAAAATTTAAGTTCCAACTTCCTTCTTTTACATCAACTGCCAGGGCAAGCTGGACCAACATGTGAACAGCCAAAGTTTGGTCCAAATCTAGGTTTGGACCAGGGGCGGACTGACAACTCATGGGGCCCCCCGGCAATTGAAGATTATGGGGCCCCCAGGCTTACAGATGGCCACCAAGCCAGGTGGCAGTACAGAGGCGGGGCAGCTAAAATCTCAGGATTTTCACATCAAAAGCATGTAGGTTTTGGACATATCAGGGACAGATGTAAAAAAAACACAGATTTTTACATACTGTCCCTGGTTTTAATGAGCCTGGCAACCCAGATGGGGCACCCTAGTGGCATGGACCAAACCATTGGCTTGCCCTATCCAGGAAGGGGGAGATAGTCAGGCAAGCAGTATAGGGCCCAAAGAATTCCAATGGGAGTCCTGTACCTAACCGAAACATGTGAGAACCGAACCCCCTACAGTACTAGAGATGGCTATGTGCTATGCGTGTAAATCTCAGAAATGGATGGAGAGAAACCATTCAAAATTAAAACTGCTCCCATATTTGCATTTCATCATTTTCGCCGTTTGGCGTTCGTCTTTAAGAACAGATTTTTTTTTTCTGTCATTTCCAGGACAGCGCAGCCCTCTTCCAACACCGGAGGTCAGGCCCCCGCTCTTAAGGTTAAACTTATGCAACTTCCATTTTCGTAGATGTTTTTCTTTCAGACAATTATCAAATCATAAATCTCGGTCAGAGCGCAAAAACCAGACAGAGAAATGATTTCTCAGCAGTCCAACGGGCAGCATCCGAGCGTCTCTCTTTCAATAAATATTCATCGGTGGAAATGATGGAGTGTTTTAACAAAGCAAACGATCGCCGGGACTTCTAACCTTTGAGAATTCCGCGTCCAACGCGGCTTTTTTTTTTGTCAGCGAAGAGTCTGGCAGGGGTACAGAGGCCTGCGGTTCACCGGCGTTCTTGAGCCGAACCGCTTCACGCTCAGAAATATGACCGAAACCCTCCGACTAAAGCTAAAAATTTAAACGAAAAATAAAAAAGCAGAGGCAAGAAGGTCAAGTATAAATTGTGCAGGATAATCCATATTTCAAATCAAACATCGGCCCTCGTCTTTTGTCCAAGAAGCATTTCAACGCATTACTCGTTCCCCGCTAGAAGAGAAATCAATATTTCACACCATTTCTGTAAGTGAGGCCTTTAAGCGCCAGGCAATGGTGGCGGCTTTTGCCGTCTACCGAGAAAAGGGGAGAAAAAGTAAAATATGGAGCCATCAAATTTTTCTCCAAAGAGGACCGGTCACCCGAAGTGGTTGTAAAACCAATAAAGTTTGTTTTAGTTTCGGATGGGGTGGGAAGGGATAGAACTAGTGATGTGCCTGTGTTTGCTTCAAGGGACAATTGCCAAACAGTTAAAACAAATTTCGGAAACTGGGGACGTTCCTCAAAGTGGTATTGAAGTCCATAGGGCAGTGGTTCTCAACCGTGCTAGTGCCGTGACCCCTTGATACATTTTCCAAAGTTGTGGGGACCACTAACAGCAAAATTATTTTCGTAGTGTGGGTTGTCAGCACCCAAGGCAGGCCAAGTAATTTGCGCCC
Organism: Rana kukunoris; assembly: GCA_029574335.1. Classification (NCBI taxonomy): domain Eukaryota; kingdom Metazoa; phylum Chordata; class Amphibia; order Anura; family Ranidae; genus Rana; species Rana kukunoris. The sequence continues at coordinate 218,953,350 of CM056055.1, read as the reverse complement.
CTAACCCACGTGCATTTAGATCTCCATGGGTCCCTTCCACTAGTACAGTATTAAAACTCCTTATGGTACATTTTAGGATGTACCACCCTTTCTCTTTGTTCTCCTTTCTTTCCCTTTTATCTCTCTATATCCTTATTTCTTGTTTTTTTTCTCCCCATTCTATTCTTTCTCTCCCTTTTTTCTTAGTTCCTCCCCCTCTTTTTCTCTCCTTTCCATGTATTCTCTATTTGTATTCCTTCTCTTACTCCTTGGTGGAGGGAATGAGATGAGCGGCAGTGCTGGTGGGGGTGGGATCAGTGGCAGTGCTGGTGGGGGGTGGGATCAGTGGCAGTGTTGGTGGGGGGTGGGATCAGTGGCAGTGCTGGTGGGGGGTGGGATCAGTGACAGTGCTGGTGAGGGGTGGGATCAGTGGCAGTGCTGGTGGGGGGTGGGATCGATGACAGTGCTGGTCAGGGGTGGGATCAGTGGCAGTGCTGGTCAGGGGTGGGATCAGTGGCAGTGCTGGTGATGGGTGGGATCAATGACAGTGCTGGTCAGGGGTGGGATTAGTGGCAAAACTGGTGAGGGGTGGGATCAGTGGCAGTGCTGGTGGGGGGTGGGATCAGTGGCAGTGTTGGTGAGGGGTGGGATCAGTGACAGTGCTGGTCAGTGGGGGAATCAGTGGTAGTGCTGGTCAAGGTGGGATCAGTGGCAGTGCTGGTGAGGGGTGGAATCAGTGACAGCGCTGGTGAGGGGTGGGATCAGTGGCAGTGCTGGTGAGGGGTGGGATCAGTGGCAGTGCTGGTGAGGGGTGGGATCAGTGGCAGTGCTGGTGGGGGGTGGGATCAGTGGCAGTGCTGGTGAGGGGTGGGATCAGCGACAGTGGTGGTCAGAGGTGGGATCAGTGGCAGTGCTGGTCAGGGGTGGGATCAGTGGCACTGCTGGTGGGGGTGGGATCAGTGGCAGTGCTGGTGAGGCGTGGGATCAGTGGCAGTGCTGGCAGGGAGTTGGGATCAGTGGCAATGTTGGGGGGAGTTGGGATCAGCCAACTTAGGTTTCTTGATCGAGGTCATCTGCTGATCTGAGAACTGTAGTGGGGACTTTTAATGGCAACTATAATCACAGGTAGTGTTACTCACTGTGTTTCTAGCTTGGTCGCAAAATGGCTAGGAGCGTGGTGCAGGTTTCAGGAACAGCCCAGGATTTGGTGACCCCTGGCAAATCGCCATTCGACCCCCAGGTTGAGAACCACTGCAAATTATTGTTGCCCATTTTTGAGCCAAATAGGAAAGTGATTGTCAAACATAGGCGTGGAGAGATGGGCACCACCAAGGAAAAACAATACAAAAAAAATACTGTTTGGTGGGGGGCAACTCATTTAAAAAGGCTTCCCAAAATGGAAGAATGTTTTTTGAGACTGTGACAGGAGTCACTTTGGGTGGGGGGTTTGTGCAACTCAGCTTACCCTGGAGAGCTCTGGAAACTTGCAGACCAACAAGGGCGGAAGCACATCCGCCCTCCCTTTTACGAGCAGCTTCCGCCATGTAGGAGGGGCAGTGCCACCCCTCGAATAACCGGAATGGACCATGGGAGGTGGGCATATGATGCGGGCATGATGTGGACGAGGGCACGTGGGGAGGTGTTGCTCTCCTCAGTCAGCCTTAACTTTCCGCTTTGCTGCAGAAGTCACATAACATGCCGGGAGGGGGGTCGAGTATAACACTGGAGGGAATATATAAATACCCTCATGGGGTTCCCTGCTCTGCTCTGCTGACTCTATGTATGTTTGGCTCAAAGGGGTGCTAGCTTGCCATATTAAATATGCTCCTCCAAAACAATCCAGGTTCTCATGTGGCCCCTTGGGAAAATGAATTGCCTACCCCTGATCTTGAGTGAAGTCCAATTATGTAAGAAGTAGTAAAAGCTCTCTCTCTCATGCTGTTAAGCCGGGGTAGGCAACCTCGGCCCTCCAGCTGTGGTGAAACTTCAAATCCCATCATGCCTCTGTCTCTAGGAGTCATGCCTGTGATTGTCAGGGTCTTGCAATGTCTCATGGGACTTGTAGTTTTATTAACATTCCATTAAAGTAATACAGCATATAAGCCCTGATGAAGGTGTCCATACGCCCCGAAACGAGTTGGCTTTTTTTTTTTAAATATCTATTTAATAAGAAAACATTTTGGATTCTATGACCATTGGTGTGGCACCCTTTTATGCATTTGAAACCTGACGCAGAATCTAACCCTTCTTTCGTTTATCTTTACATAGGGATTTTTTATTTATTTTTTTGGGCTGGCATTACAATTGTCCCATTCATTGCTAATGTTTAATACATTTGTGTTAATGTTTACCTCTTTTTCCGTCCTTGCAAGTCTCTTAGCCTTGTCGTTTTTTAACCACTTAAGGACCGCCTAACGCCGATATACATAGGCAGAATGGCACGGCTGGGCACAAGCACGTACCTGTACGTCCTCTTTGAGTGCCCAGCCGTGGGTCCCGCGTGCTACGAGCGCCCGCCCGCGACCCGGTCCAAAGCTCCGTGACCGAGGCCGCGGGACCCGCAAACCCGTTTGCCGCCGGAGTCCCGCGATCAGTCACAGGAGCTGAAGAACAGGGAGAGGTGAGTGTAAACACACCTTCCCCGTTCTTCATTGTGGCAGTGTCAGTGATCGTCTGTTCCCTGATATAAGGAAAGACGATCACTGACGTCACACGTCCAGCCCCGCCCCCCTACAGTTAGAAACACATTTGAGGTCACTTAACCCCTACAGCGCCCCCTAGTGGTTAACTCCTTAACTGTAATTGTCATTTTCACAGTAAACAATGCATTTTTATAGCACTTTTTGTTGTGAAAATGACAATGGTCCCAAAAATGTGTCAACATTTTCTGATGTGTTCGCCATAATGTCGCAGTCACAAAAAAAAAAATCGCTGATCGCCGCCATTAGTAGTAAAAAAAAAAAAATTATAAAAATGCAATAAAACTATCCCCTATTTTGTAAACGCTATACATTTTGCGCAAACCAATCGATAAACGCTAATTGCGATTTTTCATCAAAAATAGGTAAAAGAATACGTATCGGCCTAAACTGAGGAGAAAAAGTTTTTTTATATATATTTTTGTGGATATTTATTGTAGCAAAAAGTAAAAAATATTGATTTTTTTTTTAAATTGTCGCTCTATTTTTTGTTTAATAGCGCGAAAAATAAAAACCACAGAGGTGATCAAATACCACCAAAAGAAAGATCTATTTGTGGGAAAAAAAGGACGCCAATTTTGTTTGGGAGCCACGTCGCACGACCGCGCAATTGTCAGTTAATGGGACGCAGTGCCGAATCGCAAAAAGGGGCATGGTCCTTTACCTGCATATTGGTTCGGGTCTTAAGTGGTTAAAACAAATCCCTTTGTGTCGATTCATTACGACATGGCACTCTTTGCTCACTGCGGCGGTTGGCCTTCCTTCCTAAGACCCAACCTTCCGGTCTTAACTTTTGTCAGCACTGGGGGAGGTTCTCTTTTTCTTTTTTTATTTAGACTCCACAAAGCTCCAAAAAAAGATTATCGTTCTTGTTCCACGTCCAAAACTCCAATAACTGATGTTGACTCAGATTCAGGGTTTTGTTTGTTCGGGGATGAAAGTCGGATCCTGTGTACCGGGCTTTTATACCTTGGAGCTGGCATCTGCTTGCCATGCAGGAAAAACACTCAGCTAGGCAAATAGACAAAATGCGTTGAACTGGCTTTAAATATGCAGCCCGGGTCACAGCTGGCCGAGCTCCGGCATTGGAGGAGATTGACGGCATCGCCGTATCGGGGAGGAAATCATAAAGGCTACACTTCTGTGCATCTTGTTTGATCTTATAAAAACATGTACAAGTGTATCTAAACCCAAATACCCCCCCAAAAAATGTGATATATTGCAGGTTACTGGTCCTTAGGCCTAGGCTTTCAGCACATCCTGCTTATGAGAGAGAGGTATCTTGATACAGCGTGGTCTTACCCGAAGGATCCCGACGCGCTTACAAACACATACACGGGCCGATTTATAGACAGGATCTGATTAACCTACCCAGGGCCGCCATCAGGGGGGGTTCAGGCAGTACACCTGTAAGGGGCCCAGAGTTCCCCAGGGGCCCGGGTGGCAGCCCCTTTTAAAAAAAAAATAACCTGTATTCTATAACAAATATAATTTTTTATATATTTTTTTTTATTTTATATATATATATATATATATATATATATACTATTTTTTTATATATATATATATATATATATATATATATATATATATTATTATTATTATTATTAAAGGGCCCAGAGGTCCCCATGTGGCAACCCCCCCCCCTTTTTTTATATAAATGTTTTTTTTTTTATTAAAAGGCCCAGAGGTCCCTAGGGCCCCTAATGGCAACCCCCCCTTTTTTTTTTTTATAAATGTTTATTTTTTTATTTATTTATATATGGAATCAATGGCAGTGGTTATGGTGGTGGGGGGATGGGATTAGTGGCAGTGGTGATGGTGGTGGGGGTATGAAATAGGCGGCAATGGTGGTGGGGTTATGGGATCAGTGGCAGCGGTGATGGTGGTGGGGATGGGATCAGTGGCAGCGGCGATGGTGGTGGGGGGATGGGATCAGTATCAGTGGTGATGGTGGGGGGTGGGATCAGTGGCAGCGGTGATGGTGGTGGTGGGGGGGATGGGATCAGTGGCAGCGGTAATGGTGGTGGGGGGATGGGATCAGTGGCAGCGGTGATGGTGGTGGGGGGATGGGATCAGTGGCAGCGGTGATGGTGGTGGGGGGATGGGATCAGTGGCAGCGGTAATGGTGGTGGGGGGATGGGATCAGTGGCAGCGGTGATGGTGGTGGGGGGATGGGATCAGTGGCAGCGGTGATGGTGGTGGGGGGTGGGATCAGTGGCAGCGGTGATGGTGGTGGGGGGGATGGGATCAGTGGCAGCGTTGATGGTGGTGGGGGGATGGGGTCAGTGGCAACGGTGATGGTGGTGGGGGGTGGGATCAGTGGTAGCAGTGATGGTGGTGGAGAGAGTACTATCTCCCATCAAAACTAGAAGAAGCAGTGAGCGATGGGTCTAGGGTGACCATGTGTCCTGGATTGCCCCGGGAAAGTCCCGCATTTTGCAGGTCTGTCCCGGACACATTCATTCCAGGACAATACAGTGTCCCGGAATAAAACTAACACAGCAGCCGCCCCCCCCCCCCACCCCCTGGGCCAATCTGATGCCCCCAAAAAAGGCCACCACATCATCGCTTTACTCACTGACGGTACTTGTCCTGGCCAGAAATGCCTGGAGGAGCACAATCCCCACCCCCTGCTTGTGATTGGAGAAATCATAAATCCTGCCTTGTGTGTCCAATCACTGTGCTGTGATTCGTTACACCACAAGCTGATTTTTGGAAAGGGAGGGTGTCCCTGAATGGTAGTTTGGAAATGTGGCCACCCTAGGTGGGCCCCCCTCCACAGTGTCAGAACGCCAGGCAACAACTAGTTGGTTGGGGCCCCGGCCCCTCGGAACACTCGGCCCCCTACATGTGTATGGACTGTCCCCCCAATGACAGCCCTGCACCTGAGCAATTTGAAACTTTCCGGATAGAGTGAAACTGAGAAACTGGCTTAACATACGATAGAGCAGACCACGAGGGATCGCATAAGAAAAGTTCATCGTTGTGGGTTACAGACACGTTAAACTTATTTTAAAATAAAATCTAAAAAAATAAATAAAAAAAATAGATTCTTCTCCACGCTTTTTTTTTTTTTAAACGCAGTGCAATAAACAGACTCTGGGATTCCATCCACATAGCGAGTCTGTGATTCTCATTCCTGTGTTTGTTTTTTTCGGCACAGCCAATACTGAGATGGACGCGCGTCCTCCGGGACGCCAGAACGGCTTCTAATAGATTGTACTGAAGTCAGCACGGCAGTTTGTTCCAAATATTTTCACATCACTTTTCTAAAGAACTGACAGAGAGGAGAGAGGAAGTGGAGGAAGGGGGAGATTTATGGCGCATTTTTATGATATCAGCACAAGATGAATGGCGCGTTATGCAATCGGTGTAATGCCAAAAGAGATAGCTGAGTGGACACGTGACGTGGAAACGCAGTTGGGTGTGATATTTGATGGAAATCAACAAGAGCAGGTTATGGCAGAGCAACAATTCACATACAAGCTTTCATTTATGCATGGTGACCCCCCGATGTTGGCTTATTAGGCTCTTTAGGGACACCAGTGGCCAGACCGATGGGCCAGGTGCCACCTGCCAAAATCAGCACAGAATGACCCGCTGAGGTTACAATTGGTAGTTATATAGGGTGGACGCATTGTGTACCCCACCACAAGGCCACAAGACAGCCAGACCCCTTCTAACTTCCAATGGGCCTTCATTAGCTTTCCAGACCAGGTCCTCAGATGAGGGTTCCCATGATGAGCTTTAAATGTGGATCATTAGGAATACCACCCCCCCCCCCCAGCTATTATGCCACTGCTGGGACTTTGATGACCAATAGCTGGAATCAGGAGAACCGCTGTAGATGGGGGTATGTTGCCCCACCCAGATGGTTGGATTGCCTGCTACAGCAAGAAGAGAAGAAGACCCTGTTGTTCTAAATTTCACACTATTTATATGCCTCTCCAGCCACCTTATGGGCACACCTACACAAGGATTGGTTGGAGCACAGCAAATATTCAGGCTGCCCATTTAGCTTGCTCAACCCTGTTGTTCCGGAAGCCCCTGTAGGGCACGGGAGAGCAATCAAACCTGCAGCCTCAGAGATCCAGAACAGTCAAAAGCAATCAACAACTGCTCCACTAATTACAGAGGAGCCAAAAGGAACTTAATTTGCCTACATCCTAGCAACCTAACCAGGAGGGTGCTACACAGATAGAGGTGGTGGTCATATACTGTAACTAGAATGAAGGGACCTCATGGGTTCCCATGGTGAGCTTAAAAAGTGGATCATTATGAATAGCTCCCACTAGCTATGCCACAGCTGGGACTTTGATGACTAATAGCTGGAATCAGGAGAACCGCTGTAGATGGGGGTATGCTGCCTCACCCAGACGGTTGAATTCCCTCCTACAGCGAGAAGAGAAGAAGACCCTGCTTCTCCAAATCTCAAGCTATTTCTATGCCTCTCCAGCCACTTTCTGGGCACACCTACTCAGGGATTGGTTGGAGCACAGTAAATATTCAGGCTGCCCATTTAGCTTGCTCGACCCTCTGTTGTTCCAGAAGCCCCTGTATGGGCAGGGGAGAGCAATCAAACCTGCAGCCTGAGAGATCCAGAACAGTCAACAGCAATCAACAACGCAGGGATTGGCTGGAGCACAGTAAATATTCAGGCTGCCCATTTAGCTTGCTCAACCCTCTGTTGTTCCAGAAGCCCCTGTAGGGCAGGGGAGAGCAATCAAACCTGCAGCCTGAGAGATCCAGAACAGTCAAAAGCAATCAACAACGCAGGGATTGGCTGAAGCACAGAAAATATTCAGGCTGCCCATTTAGCTTGCTCGACCCTCTGTTTTCCAGAAGCCTCTGAAAGGCAGGGAAGAGCAATCAAACCTGCAGCCTGAAAGATCCAGAACAGTCAAAAGCAATCAACAATGCAGGGATTGGCTGGAGCACAGTAAATATTTAGGCTGCCTATTTAGCCTGCTCACCCCTCTGTTTTCCAGAAGCCTATTTAGGCAGGGAAGAGCAATCAAACCTGCAGCCTGAAAGATCCAGAACAGTCAAAAGCAATCAACAACTGCTCCACTAATTACAGAGGAGCCTCCTAACAACCTAAACAGGAGGGTGGTACACTGATAGAGGGGGTGGTCATATACTGTAACTAGAATGAAGGGACCTCTGGTGCAGCTCTTGGTGGTACCCAAGGCTAGCACTCTATATTAATATTCATGCTTTATTGAGACAGAGCCGTAGATTAAAAAAAACTAGGGGGTTCAGCCTTGGCTACCCAGGGGAACATAATTAGCGTGCCTGTACAGGCTGCATTGGTTCCTGCTGCCACCTCAGCCAATAGGTAGCTGAAGCTTTCTCAAAAGACCATCCCTCCTGACATCCCCCGGTATTGCCCAATACCCGGCGGGTGGCGGCATGTTAGTTTTTTTATGCAAATGTAGGGGAGACAGGTTGCGGCTGTGACAGGAGACAGGCTGCGTGGCTCGTGGAGCTGGTAGTCCCACAGCTCAACTAGCCTAGCTGCTGTGCTATTGAAAAATGCTCTTGGGTTTTTTTGACCCCCCTGACCCTCCCCTTATCTACGCCCCTGTATTGGGAGCCTGTGTATTATTGCCCAAACCAGGGGCATTTTCATCTCCATCTTTTTTTTTTTTTATAGAGAAAAAGGATTACATTGATTGTCATCACCTTGTACCATGTTTACCATTAGGCACAATTTTATAGAAATTTGAATTTTTATTTTGTATATTGGAGATTTGTGGGATTTTTTGGGCGCATATTAAATCAATAGGACAAATTTATGAAAAAGTATACATTTTATTACTACATAAAAACAATGCAGTTGCATTAGAAAAGACCCATACAGTACAGTCCTTAATGGTACAGCACAATGGTTGGTTTCCAACATGTTTTGCCCTTAAAATGGGGCTTCCTCAGGGGACACTGTCCAAAATTAATATCAGAGTCTTCCCAAAATATATTGCAATTGATAATGGTTCAGGGGGTCAAGCAGACACAATAAGAACAAACACCAGAATGCAGGCAATCACAGGAGGGAATGAAAGGACCAGAGAGTCTAGTTTGCAAATAGGATGAGAAACTCCTACCGTGTTTCCCCGATAATTAGCCCGGGACTTATATTAATTTTTGCAACCAAAAACACACTAGGGCTTATTTTCGAGGTAGGGCTTGCAATTTAATCCCCAGTGTGCACAGACTAAAAGTGCTTGAAAACTGCCAGAATCAACAGCCACCACAGCAGAATATAATGCAAAGGGTATGTGTCTCTGCAATACAATCATGTCACATACCTTCCCACAGTGCTGCTCGGCGCTTCCATGAACCACCAGATTGTTCTTCCCTGGCACAAGCAGAGACAGGGAGGGCCTGAGATCCCCTGATGACAGCTGGCAGAAGAGAAGGGCAGCGGGGATCGGCGCTTGTTCTACCCGCTCTGAGCCTTGCAGAGGGCGGCTGATCTCCCCGCTGACAGCTGGGGGAAGGGGAGGAATCCAGCAGCAATAGAGAGGACTCCAGCAGCCCACAACCAGCCTAAACTGGGGTTTATTTTCTGGGTAGGGCTTATATTGAAGCCCTCTTGGAAAATCAGGGTAGGTCTTATTTTCAGGGTAGGTCTTACTTTCGGGGAAACTCAGTATTTAGGGACACTTAGCACATGATCCAAGGTCCTGTAGGGAGTGTATATCTCTCTTTGTGGTTTCCAGCCGTTTCCAGTTGTTTCATTTTGTGGACACGATCGCCGCCGGAGTCCTGCGATTGATCCCCGGAGCTAAAGAACGGGGAGAGATGAGTGTAAACAAACCTTCCCCGTTCTTCACAGTGGCGCTGTCATTGATCGTCTGCTCCCTGATATAGGGAAAGGCGATCAATGACGTCACAGGTTCAGACCCGCCCCCTACAGTTAGAAACACATATGAGGTCATACTTAACCCCTAGTGGTTAACTCCTAAACTGCAATTGTCATTTACACAGTAAGCTGTGCATTTTTATAGCACTTTTTGCTGTGAAAATGACAATGGTCCCAAAAATGTGTCAAAATTGTCCGATGTGTCCACCATAATGTCGCAGTCATGAAAAAAATTGCTGATCACTGCCGTTAGTAGTAAAAAAAAAAAAATTATAAAAACGCAATAAAACTATCCCCTATTTTGTAAACGCTATAAATTTTGCGCAAACCAATCGATACACGCTTATTGTGATATTTTTTTTACCAAAAATATGTAGAAGAATACGTATCGGCCTAAACTGAGGAAAAAAATTTTTTTTTATATCTTTTTGGGGATATTTATTACAGCAAAAAGTAAAAAATATTGAATTTTTTTCAAAATTGTCACTCTTTTTTTGTTTATAGCACAAAAAATAAAAACCACAGAGGTGATCAAATAGCACCGAAAGAAATCTCTATTTGTGGGGAAAAAAGGACGCCAATTTTGTTTGGGAGCCACGTTGCGCGACCGCGCAATTATCAGTTGAAGCGACGCAGTGCCGAATCGCAAAAAGGGGCCTGGTCCTTTACCTGCATTTTGGTCCGGGTCTTAAGTGGGTAGACATCACTGCTATTACAAAAAAAAATTGAAAATGTGTTGCTTGTATCGGAGTTCTTCCTTAATTCTTTCTCCAAATGAGGCCTCTTGCTCTGCTCGCAGACAAGCTGTAATGTAATAATGATACAGATCGGGATTAGGGCCATATGTCCTGACACTTCTATCCCTTTATGTAATTCGGGGAGGATTGCATTGAGCGGGGGTGGGGTGGGGGGGGGGGGGGGGCGCACGGTTAATGATATATATCCTTTTATCCGCCCCATCCTTACCAGAATGCAGTGTGTCGGTAATCTCCGCTGTGCTGTTCAGTTTAATGAATCAGATTGACTTTAATTCTCCGCCAGATGTAATCTGTGCCGCTGCTTACTGCAAGGAAGAGGCAGCGGGATCCGCAGATACAATGACTGTCGCCTGCCCTCCTCTGCTTTAATAGCGACTTTCATAATGAAATATATCAGGGGGCACACCATGGCATCTCAGGGTAAAGGCCAGTAATAGAAGACATCCGTGTGTGTTGTGTGCTCAGTGAGGGTGTAAATGTTGGGGGGGGGGGGGTATTCCTGATACTCATTAGACCCGAAGAAGTGGCTTGGAGAAGCTAGGAAACGTCTGCAACATTACAGAACAAGTCCAGCTGAATGGGTCTAACTACTTCTAGATATACCAGCCATTGAGGGTTCCTCAAGAGGGTGACGGGGTTTGTGGCTGATTGACATCTCTTACAAATTGGCGTAGCCAGCAGCATAGACATGCACACGGGGTGTGCCGGATGTGCCTGGGCACACAGGAATTACCCCGTGTGCATACCTCCTATCTGTCCTGGATTGGGCGGGGCTGTCCTGCAGTCCAGGCTGAATGCCAGAGCCCAGTTCCAGAATACATGCTGGCATCTGGCTCCACTATCCTAAAGGGGTGAAGTGCTGTCCTGCATGCTTCCATTTACATGTTTGACTGACTGCATGGTTGGCGTTGTGTGAGACCACCACCGTAAGGGAGTTCTTGTTGCCACTGATCACCAATGTAAGGAACATTCTTCTCACTGATCACCAATGTAAGGGACATTCTTCTCACTGATCACCAATGTAAGGAGCATTCTTCTCACTGATCACCAATGTAAGGGACATTCTTCTCACTGATCACCAATGTAAGGAACATTCTTCTCACTGATCACCAATGTAAGGAACATTCTTCTCACTGATCACCAATGTAAGGAGCATTCTTCTCACTGATCACCAATGTAAGGGACATTCTTCTCACTGATCACCAATGTAAGGAACATTCTTCTCACTGATCACCAATGTAAGGGACATTCTTCCCACTGATCACCAATGTAAGGGACATTCTTCTCACTGATCACCAATGTAAGGGACATTCTTCCCACTGATCACCAATGTAAGGAACATTCTTCTCACTGATCACCAATGTAAGGAACATTCTTCTCACTGATCACCAATGTAAGGGACATTCTTCTCACTGATCACCAATGTAAGGAACATTCTTCCCACTGATCACCAATGTAAGGAACATTCTTCCCACTGATCACCAATGTAAGGGACATTCTTCTCACTGATCACCAATGTAAGGGACATTCTTCTCACTGATCACCAATGTAAGGAACATTCTTCTCACTGATCACCAATGTAAGGGACATTCTTCTCACTGATCACCAATGTATGGAACATTCTTCCCACTGATCACCAATGTAAGGAACATTCTTCTCACTGATCACCAATGTAAGGGACATTCTTCCCACTGATCACCAATGTAAGGAACATTCTTCTCACTGATCACCAATGTAAGGGACATTCTTCTCACTGATCACCAATGTAAGGGACATTCTTCCCACTGATCACCAATGTAAGGAACATTCTTCTCACTGATCACCAATGTAAGGGACATTCTTCCCACTGATCACCAATGTAAGGAACATTCTTCCCACTGATCACCAATGTAAGGGACATTCTTCCCACTGATCACCAATGTAAGGAACATTCTTCCCACTGATCACCAATGTAAGGAACATTCTTCTCACTGATCACCAATGTAAGGAACATTCTTCTCACTGATCACCAATGTAAGGGACATTCTTCTCACTGATCACCAATGTAAGGGACATTCTTCTCACTGATCACCAATGTAAGGAACATTCTTCCCACTGATCACCAATGTAAGGAACAATCTTCCCTCTGATCACCAAAGTAACCAATCACTTTTTGCTGTGAAAATGCCAATGGTCCATAAAATGTGTCAAAATTGTCCGAAGTGTCCGCCATAATGTCGCAGTCACGAAAAAAATCGCTGATCGCCTCTATTAGTAGTAAAAAAAAAATCATTAATAAAAAATGCAATAAAACTATCCCCTATTTTGTAAACGCTATAAATTTTGTGCAAACCAATCGATAAACGCTTATTCTGATTTTTTTTACCAAAAATATGTAGAAGAATACGTATCGGCCTAAACTGAGGAAAAACATTTTTTAGATATATATTTTTGGGGATATTTATTATAGCAAAAAGTAAAAAATAATGAATTTTTTTCAAAATTGTCGCTCTATTTTTGTTTATAGCACAAAAAATTAAAACCGCAGAGGTGATCAAATACCGCCAAAAGAAAGCACTATTTGTGGGAAAAAAGGACGCCAATTTTGTTTGGGAGCCACGTGGTACGACCGCGCAATTGTCAGTTAAAGCGACGCAGTGCCGAATCGCAAAAAGGGGCCAGGTCCTTAACCTGCATAATGGTCCGGGTCTTAAGTGGTTAAGGAAAATATTGCAGCTTCAGAGAATGGGAGTCTCGATCTTCAGGGTAAAGCAGTAATACAGCAGGGAGGACTCTGATAAATACGATTTTACAGCTAGCCAGCGCCCATTAGAACTCATTGACAAGGTCTGTTTCCTTTTGACTGAGGTGTCTCTTTAATGAAAGATGGACTATGGTTTTCTTCACCCTGCACATAGCAGCCAACTCCACACATTCATCAATCACACCAGCGGGAGAGAGAGCGATCCCAGAATGCCACGGGGGACTCAGAAATTTGGAATCTAATTAAATGTACGGAGTCAACGCAGTGTCAGACTGCAGATTTTTTTCTTGCTCTGCCAAGAGTTCCCGGCCTTCTTCCATCCAAGATCGTGCAGAAGTCTCCGAAATGGGAGCCCATCTGTGTGAGCGCTATCTTCTCCTTGTCATAGACAATTCCAAACTGATACGGTATCATAAACAATCAATAAACGCTGGCTGGCCCGACCGCGAATGAGAAGCACACAATGTGAAGCCTGAGTTGAATGGGGGTTGTGCGGGCAAAAAAAATGACTTATTCTGTACTGTGTACAAGCATCTGCTGTTGTTAAATATATACAGTGTATGGGCCAGATTCAGGTAGATCAGAGCATCTTTGCTCTGGAGTAACACTTCTCATTTACGTTACTCTGCCGAAATTTTAGGAGCAAGTGCTGTTATTCATGAAGCACTTGCTCCTAAAGTTGCGGCAGCGCATCGCAAATGAGCCGGCGGAATTCAAATTGGGCGTGTACGGGGCGTGTAGTATTCAAACTAAGCGCGATCCCGCGGCGAACGTACTGCGCATGCGTCGAGTGTCAATGCATCCCAGTGCGCATGCTCCAAATTCTGTCAGTGAACGTCAATGACGTCACATCCCCATTCATGAATGTTTTACGCAAGCGACGCGATTTGTTTTTTTTCCGACGCGATGACGACGCCTATACTTAACATAGGATATTCCACTAGGGGGCTGCTTTATCTATACGCCGCGTATCGCTTACGGAAACGTCGTAAAAAAGTCACTGCGTCGCGCCCGAAAAAGATCGTGAATTGCCGATTCCCGCTCATTAACCTATTTTTTGAGCGTAAATCGGCGGGAGCGCCCCCGGCGCCATTTTTAATTTGAAGTAACGATGCGATGGCGAAATTCATTTACGCTGCTCGTTTCGGTACTCCAACCCGGCGTTTCTTGTTTTCTGGTTACAGAAAACAAAAACGCCAGCTTAAAGTGACAGTTAGGCTGGCGGATCCATTGATCCGCCAGCCTAACTCTACCTGAATCTGGCCCTATATATATATATATATATATATATATATATATATATATATATATACACTATAAATAAATAATATGTATGAGGTATATTTACAAACAAAGTTGCATAGTAATTTGCCCAGCGAAAGTAAACTTTATTAGGCTATTTTCTGTGCTGGACGAAGGTTTTAATTGGTTTAAAATAGAAAATACAGCATTTGGCCACTAGATGGCCAACTAAGTGTTATAGAAAATTCCTGTGATACTTATCCCTTAGAGAATAGGCTCTCATCCAATAACACTACCAGCGTCTATTGTTAGTCAGCTCAAAGTGTGTGCTGGGAGCAAGCAGTGAGTGTTGCTTACCAAGCACAGCAACTTCGGCCACCCAATGATGACCCATATGTGTGGGGAGCGTTGGAGTCATAGCCCACCCTTTTGCCACCACACATATGTATTACGGAGGTGGTAAAGCAGAAGGGTTTAGATTCAGGATGAAAAGGGTTTATGTTCAGGAGCAGAAGGTTTCGGGTTCAGGAGCAGAAGGGTTTGGGTTCCGGAGCAGAAGAGTTTGGGTTCAGGAGAAGAAGACATTCGGGTTCAGGAGGGTTCAGGTTCAGAAGGGTTCTGGGGAAAGAAAGGTTCGGGTTCAGAAGCAGAAGAGTTTGGGTTCAAGAGCAGAAGGGTTCGGGTTTAGGAGAAAAAGGGATCAGGTTCAGGAGTAAAAGGGTTTGGGTTCAGGAGAAAAAGGGATCAGGTTCAGGAGCAAAAGGGTTTGGGTTCAGGAGCAGAAGAGTTTGGGTTCAGGAGAAGAAGGGATTCGGGCTCAGGAGAAGAAGGGATTCGGGTTCAGGAGCAGAAGGGTTCGGGTCCAGAAGAAGGGTTTGGGTTCAGGAGCAAAAGAGTTTCGGTTCAGGAGAAGAAGGGATTCGGGTTCAGGAGCAGAAGGGTTCAGGTTCAGGAGCAGAAGGTTTCGGGAGAAGAAAGGTTCAGGTTCAGACGCAGAAGAGTTTGGGTTCAAGAGCAGAAGGGTTTGGGTTCAGGAGAAAAAGGGTTCGTGTTCAGGAGCAGAAGGGTTTGGGTTCAGGAGAAGCAGGGATTCGGGTTCAGGAGCAAAAGCAGAAGGATTCGGGTTCAGAAGAAGGGTTTGGGTTCAGGAGCAGAAGAGTTTGGGTTCAGGAGCAGAAGGGTTCAGGAGCAGAAGGGTTCTGGGGAAAGAAAGGTTCGGGTTCAGAAGCAGAAGAGTTTGGGTTCAAGAGCAGAAGGGTTAGGGTTCAGGAGAAAAAGGGATCGGGTTCAGGAGCAAAAGGGTTTAGGTTCAGGAGCAGAAGGGTTCGGGTTCAAGAGCAGAAGGGTTCGGGTTCAGGAGCAGAAGAGTTCAGGTTCAGGAGCAGAAGGGTTCAGGAGAAAAAGGGTTTGGGGTCAGGAGTAGAAGGTTATAGGTTCAGGAGAAGAAGGTTTTGCATTCAGAAAAAAAGGTTTTGCATTCAGAAGAAGAAGAGTTTGGGTTCAGGAGAAGGAGGATTTGGGTTCAGGAGCAGAAGGTTTTGGGTTCAGGGGAAGATAGGTTCGGGTTCAGGAGCAGAAGGGTTTGGGTTCAGGAGCAGAAGGATTTGGATTTAGGAGCAGAAGGGTTTGGGTTTCAGAAGAAGAAGGTTTTGGGTTTAGGAGAAGAATTGTTCGGGTTCAGAAACAGAAGGGTTCGAGTTCAGGAGCTGAACTGTTTGGGTTTGGGAGAAGAAGGGTTTAGGTTCAGGATCAGAAGCGTTTGAGTTTAGGAGAAAGATTCAGGTTCACAAGAAGAAGGTCTTGGGTTTAGGAGAAGAAGAGTTCAGGTTCAGGGGAACCATCCCTCTATAAGCCAGGAGCTACGTCATTGTGCATCCATGTTGCTTATCGGCAAACCAAAGCAGCCTGGTGTGTGCCAGGGGCTGCGTCTAATCCCGAGCCCAGCAACGTTCGTAGACTCCAGAGAGCATGCTCAGCATTGTAGTCCTCCAAGCAGCTGATCCGACCAGCTTTTCCCAGGCCCCGGCCGTGCACGCTGTGGCTTTTGTAATCAGCCTTGGAGGCCTTGTTTACGGGCTCAATATATCATTGTTTTTACCATCTGGTTCCCACAAGTGGAGAGCGGCGGGGGGAACCGGTACAGCGTGACACTTGTTATCCACCCAAATTACCCCCGTAATCAGGGACAGGTGCATCTTATCAAGACGTGTCCAAATGGCCCATTCTGCCGCCGTAATGACTGCATTTACGCGGGACAATTAACGCTCTCCGTATAATTATAATAATCCAAATATTGCGCAGAATGGAGATCTATTAAATAAAGTAAATAGGCAAAATGCTCTTCGGGGTTAAACCAGGAAAAAAAAAAAAAACGCGGGCGGGAAGAAAAGCGAGGCGGAAGAAAAGGCATTTATAGCTGTGCAGCAATTCAATGTGCATTCTATTAGACGAGGTGCCTGCCATGAATTACCCCGCGAGCGCTCCCCGGCTAAAGGCTGATATTCATCTCGCACTCTTTACCACCACTTCTCCAAAAACACGCCGGCGACGTTTCCCAAACAAACCGTGTGATTTATATTTGTATTTAGAGGATGCCCTCTAGTGGTCCCTGCTAGTTAAAAGGGTACAAAGCAGCAAAGTGATGGATTCCGGATCGTCGTCGATAGATCTTAGCCTGGTTAACGTGGAACGATTGAAAAAAAAAATACGTGGTTGGCCGGTAGCATGAACGCGACCGCGGAATATATACGTTTTGTTACTTGTTAGGCCTGACACTAGATCTGTTCATTTTTAAGTTTTTAGTCCCTATAGACCTAAATGACGAGGGCTTGAAAAATGCGCATAATGCGTGCTTTTTTGCACAATTTCTCGCCTCGCCTTCTCTTAGTAAAAAATACCTTTTCTTTGCGCCTTCTCTCAGTAATTAACTTTCCATTGGCTGAAATTAAAACGCTAAAGCCGGTAAAAAAAAATATATATATATTATATTTTGATTGGATACAACAAAAACACTCAAGTCAGAAAAAGCGCATTAATAAAAATAATTACATTTTGATTGGCTAAAACAAAAATGTTTTGATTTTGATTGGCTAAAACAAAAACGCTGAAGCTGGAAAAAGCACATAAAAAAATAAAGATTTAATTTTAATTGGCTAAAAAAAAAAAAAAGAAAAAAAACGCTTAAGCTGGAAAAAGCGCATTAATAAAAAAAATAATAGTAATTGATTTGGCAAAAAAAATGCTCAAGCTGGAAAAAAGCACATTATTTTTTTTTTTACATTTTGATTGGCTAAAACAAAAATGCTCAAGCTGGAAAACAGGCGCGTTAACATTTTTTATTTTTTTTTTACATTTTGATTGGCTAAAACAAAAATGCTCAAGCTGAAAAAAAAGTGCAATAAAAAAATAATAATAATTGATTTGGCTAAAAAAAAAAAAATGCTCAAGCTGGAAAACCGCATAATTTTTTTTTTTTTTACATTTTGATTAGCTAAAATAAAAATGCTTAAGCTGGAAAAAGCACATTAATAAAAAAAAATACATTTTGATTGGCTAAAAAAAAGAAAAAATGCTCAAGCTGGAAAAATAATAATAAAAAATAATATTAATTGAATTAGCTTAATTAAAAAAAGCTTAATTAAAAAAAAGCTGGAAAAGCGCATTAAATTTTTTTTTTTTTACATTTTGATTGGCTAAAACAAAAATGCTCAAGCTGAAAAGAGCGCATTACATTTTTTTCTTACATTTTGATTGGTTAAAACAAAAATACTCAAGCCGGAAAAAGCATTTAAAAAAAAAAGTTTAAGTTTTGATTGGCTAATACAAAAATGCTCAAGCTGGAAAAGTGCAATAAAAAAAATAATTGAATTGGCTAAAACAAAAATGCTCAAGCTGGAAAAAGCGCATTATATTTTTTTCTTACATTTTGATTGGTTAAAACAAAAATGCTTGAGCTGGAAAAAGCGCATTAAAAAACATAAAAATTTGAATTGGCAAAAAGCACATTACATTTTTATTTTGATTGGCTAAAACAAAAATGCTCAAGCTGTAAAAAATGCAATAAAAAAATAATAATAATTTGAATTGGCTAAAACAAAAATGCTCAAGCTGGAAAACAGGCGCGTTAACATTTTTTATTTTTTTTTTACATTTTGATTGGCTAAAACAAAAATGCTCAAGCTGAAAAAAAAGTGCAATAAAAAAATAATAATAATTGATTTGGCTAAAAAAAAAAAAATGCTCAAGCTGGAAAACCGCATAATTTTTTTTTTTTTTACATTTTGATTAGCTAAAATAAAAATGCTTAAGCTGGAAAAAGCACATTAATAAAAAAAAATACATTTTGATTGGCTAAAAAAAAGAAAAAATGCTCAAGCTGGAAAAATAATAATAAAAAATAATATTAATTGAATTAGCTTAATTAAAAAAAGCTTAATTAAAAAAAAGCTGGAAAAGCGCATTAAATTTTTTTTTTTTTACATTTTGATTGGCTAAAACAAAAATGCTCAAGCTGAAAAGAGCGCATTACATTTTTTTCTTACATTTTGATTGGTTAAAACAAAAATACTCAAGCCGGAAAAAGCATTTAAAAAAAAAAGTTTAAGTTTTGATTGGCTAATACAAAAATGCTCAAGCTGGAAAAGTGCAATAAAAAAAATAATTGAATTGGCTAAAACAAAAATGCTCAAGCTGGAAAAAGCGCATTATATTTTTTTCTTACATTTTGATTGGTTAAAACAAAAATGCTTGAGCTGGAAAAAGCGCATTAAAAAACATAAAAATTTGAATTGGCAAAAAGCACATTACATTTTTATTTTGATTGGCTAAAACAAAAATGCTCAAGCTGTAAAAAATGCAATAAAAAAATAATAATAATTTGAATTGGCTAAAACAAAAATGCTCAAGCTGGAAAACAGGCGCGTTAACATTTTTTATTTTTTTTTTACATTTTGATTGGCTAAAACAAAAATGCTCAAGCTGAAAAAAAAGTGCAATAAAAAAATAATAATAATTGATTTGGCTAAAAAAAAAAAAATGCTCAAGCTGGAAAACCGCATAATTTTTTTTTTTTTTACATTTTGATTAGCTAAAATAAAAATGCTTAAGCTGGAAAAAGCACATTAATAAAAAAAAATACATTTTGATTGGCTAAAAAAAAGAAAAAATGCTCAAGCTGGAAAAATAATAATAAAAAATAATATTAATTGAATTAGCTTAATTAAAAAAAGCTTAATTAAAAAAAAGCTGGAAAAGCGCATTAAATTTTTTTTTTTTTACATTTTGATTGGCTAAAACAAAAATGCTCAAGCTGAAAAGAGCGCATTACATTTTTTTCTTACATTTTGATTGGTTAAAACAAAAATACTCAAGCCGGAAAAAGCATTTAAAAAAAAAAGTTTAAGTTTTGATTGGCTAATACAAAAATGCTCAAGCTGGAAAAGTGCAATAAAAAAAATAATTGAATTGGCTAAAACAAAAATGCTCAAGCTGGAAAAAGCGCATTATATTTTTTTCTTACATTTTGATTGGTTAAAACAAAAATGCTTGAGCTGGAAAAAGTGCATTAAAAAACATAAAAATTTGAATTGGCAAAAAGCACATTACATTTTTATTTTGATTGGCTAAAACAAAAATGCTCAAGCTGTAAAAAATGCAATAAAAAAATAATAATAATTTGAATTGGCTAAAACAAAAATGCTCAAGCTGTAAAAAATGCAATAAAAAAATAATAATAATTTGAATTGGCTAAAACAAAAATGCTCAAGCTGGAAAAAGCGCATTTTTTTTTTTTTTTACATTTTGATTGGCTAAAACAAAAATGCTTAAGCTGGAAAAAGCGCATTCAATTTTTTTTTACATTTTGATTGGCTAAAACAAAAATGCTCAAGCTAAAAAAAGCGCCTTATAAAAAAAAATGTATTGGCTAAAACAAAAATGCCCAAGCTGGAAAAAGCGCATTAAAAGTTTTATTTTTTATTTTGATTGGCTAAATCAAAAATGCTCAAGCTGGAAAAAGCGCATAAAAAAAATTGAATTGGCTAAAACAAAAATGCCTAAGCCAGAAAAAGCCCATTAATTTTTTTTTTACATTTTGATTGGTTAAAACAAAAATGCTCAAGCGCATAAAAAAGTGCATAAAAAAAAATCTAAAACGATTTTTTTTTATCTTGATTGGCTAAAACAAAAATGCTTAAGCTGGAAAAAGCGCAAAAAAAAAAAACATTTGAATTGGCTAAAACAGCTTAAAAAAGCATATTAAGAAAAAATAATTATATTTTGATAGGCTGAAAAAGCGCATTAAAAAAAAAAATACATTTGAATTGGCTAAAACAGCTAAAGAAAAAGTATTAAGAAAAAATAATTCTATTTTGATAGGCTAAAACCAAAATGCTGAAGCAGAAAAAAGCTCATTAATTTTTTTTTTTTACATTTTGATTGGTTAAAAGACAAAAACGCTAAAGCTGGAAAAAGCGCATTAAAATTTTATTTTTTATTTTTTTGGCTAAAAGCCAGAAAAAGTGTATTAAAAAAAAAAAGTTTCAATTTTGATCGACTAAAACAAAATTGCTAAAGCCAGAAAAAGCGCAAAAAAAAACTTTGATGGAGCTCAAGTTCGAACCTTACCTTTGGGTCTATTCACACTGGTGGTTGCGTTCCAATGTAGCGGCTGGTGTACGGTGCAATGCGCCACATAGCACCATTTTTTGTTTTAAACAAACTTTATTGAAATGTCACACAGTGGCATTTTATAAAGTTCTAGTGGCTGCCATGCGGTGCGAGGCGGTGGATCGCCTTGAAGATTAATTAACACTTCAGCATTCAGACAGAGGTGCTCTATCCACTTGACCTCCAAAATATTTCCCCCCTTCATGACCAGGATATTTTTTGCGGCACTGTGTTACTTTAACTGACAAATGCGCGGTCGTGCGACGATGTATCAAAATAAAAAAATTTAAAAATTCCCACAAATAGAGCTTTCTTTTGGTGGTATTTGATCACCTCTGCGGTTTTCATTTATTGCGCTATAAACAGAAAAAAAACGACATTTTTGAGGTCATGTGGTTAACGCACGCGTGTCGCACAATTGTGTCCATGGCGGCTGATGTGCGCTGGCTGCATGCTTCTGGTGCAACAGGTCCTGGTCTCTGGTCGCTGACCGTGAGTTGCCAGGACTGGCTCCTGATCATGTGACCACTGGACAGCCAGCGCACATCAGTCGCCATTGACACAAATGTGCCACTGCAACAGCCAATCACAGCAGTCAACTGACAATTGCGCGGTCGTGCGACGCTGTAACCAAATACAATTGATGTCCTTTTTTTCCCACCAATAGAGCTTTCTTTTGGTGGTATTTCATCACCTTTCTTTTGAGCTATAAACCAATCACAGCAGTCAGGTGATCGGCTAGTCCGTTATGCCCCAGGCGCAATTAAAGGGCCACGGTGGCCGCGGCTTGAAGGGGTTAATGAACCAACCTTGCCGTATTCTCCGCACGCCGTTTCTCTCCGGCTGCACTCGGCTCAGCGAACTGAAGAAAGTTTTTGTGCACGTGTGCGCAGACCGACCCCTGGCGGGATTTACACCTGGGAGAGGCCGCCCGCTACGCGGTTCCGGTAACACAGCCCGCTATAGAAACCCAACACCGGCCGAGCGTCCGCGCCTCTGCCCATTTTTCCCGGAAAAAAATCCGAGCTGCAGCTTGTGTAAAGTTAGTTCATTTATTTTCTCTGGACGGAGCGAAATATTGGTGTTTGCTGAAGCCGGTGGAGGGAGAAGGCAGCCAAATGTAGCGCGATCCAGAAACTTCTGAAACTCCGCAAGGTTAAAAGAAAGTTTATTTATCAGCGGAATGTCGACCAAAAGGCCCAATCCCCCCCCTCCCCCCGGCCCTTGCAGGAGAAGTGCCCATAAAGCTGAACATGAATGCAGCTCTGCTTCTTGTAGTCCCTGTACAGTAGAGCTCAGATTTGGGGAGGGAGAAGCAGCACACTGGGCCAATCAGCTGTGATGCAATGCAGGCAGCAGGCTAATAGGAGGAGAGAGCATGGGTTCAGGGACAGCAAACAATCCACCTGTGGGTCACGGGGTCAGGGACAGCACCCCCCCCCCCTCGGGTCAGTCAGTCAGTAGTCGGGACCCCATGTGGATTCGGGGGCTGGACGCATGGATAGAAGATGCACCCCCTATGGACGGTGCACCCTCTGGCACAATCCCTCCCACTGGCACCAGCAATGGGGCACAATCCCTCCCACTGAAAACAACAATGGGGCACAATTCCTCCCACTGACACCAACAGTGGGGCACAATGTCTCCCACTGACACCAGCAATGGGGCACAATCCCTCCCACTGACACCAACAATGGGGCACAATCCCTCCCACTGACACCAACAATGGGGCATAATTCCTCCCACTGACACCGACAATGGGGCACAATCCCTCCCACTGACACCATTCAGGGCTGTCTTAATGCAAGGGCACACCTGGGCACTGCCTAGGGGCCCTAGCTGCATGGGGGGGGCCTCTACTTTCCCCAAAAAAGCTGGTCCTTGAGCCCACGCTGCCCCATAATTGGGGGCCCCATGATGGCACTGAGAGTGATAGATACACAAGGGGAGGCAGTCTGCCTCCCACCTACTTGATGTCTGTTTACCTGCACTGTCATCATTATAGGGGCCCCAAAGCATTACATTGCCCAGGGGGCCATGATGCTATTAAGACAGCCCTGACACCATCAATAAGACACAATCCCTCCCACTGACACCAACAATGAGGCACAATCCCTCCCACCGAGACCAACAATGGGGCACAGTTCCACCCAGTGACACCCAACAATGGGGCACAATCCCTCCCACTGACACCAACAATGAGGCACAATCCCTCCCACCGAGACCAACAATGGGGCACAGGTCCACCCAGTGAATCCCAACAATGGGGCCCAATCCCTCCCACTGACACCAACAATGAGGCACAATCCCTCCCACCGAGACCAACAATGGGGCACAGGTCCACCCAGTGACACCCAACAATGGGCCCCAATCCCTCCCACTGACACCAACAATGGGGCATTATTTTTTCCCACTGACTTCGGGACCTTTTCTACTCCCAATGGCCACAGTCCGGCCCCCCTACAGTCTGGAGAACAGTAACCTGGCCCCTTGTTTAGAAAGTTTAGAGACCTCTGCTCTAAGGCCTCTACTAAAACAAAATCTATAATGTTTGGGGGTCCTAAGTAATTTTCTAGCAAAAAAATAAGTATGTAGGAGAGGAATGTGGGAATAGGCCCGGTCTTCAGGCGGTTAGGATTCTAGTGATTGGCTGTACATTTCCTTTAAGAGGACACACAGGGGGTCTCTGCAGATTTGTTAACTGCTAAAGGCTGACCATAGCCAAGCCACAATCCCTCCATTGAATTCTATGTATTCCTGGATTTCACATTACCGGCAACCCAGAAGGTGGAACACGACACCCTGAAAGCCTGCGGTATAAAGAAAACGTGGAGGGGGGAGGGGATCTGACCACAGGAGTCCCCAAAATATATTAGTCGGAGGGTGACTCCATCTATAGTGATCCCCCTTTGACTAAGATAACAGTTGTGGGTGGGTGTGGCCTTTGATGGGAACAGGTCTTTGGCTCGGCCTGAATTGATCAAGACATTTTTTTTTCCTATATTTATTTATTGGAAAAAGTTTTATAGCAGAACGTAACAATTATTATTATTATTTTTTTAATTGTCGCTCTTTTTTTGTTTATAGCGCAAAAAAAAGATGATCAGAGACCACCAAAAGAAATCTCTATTTGTGGGGGGGGGGGGGGGGGGGGGGGGGGGGGAAATTACATTTACAATTTTATTAGGGTACAGTTTTGCATGACCGCGCAATTGTCAGTTAACCACTCCCCCACCGGTGCATTGTAAAATGACGCCGGCAGGGACATCTTCTCCCCCTGGGTGGGCGTTATATGACGTCAGCCCGTTCTCGCTGCTCGCGGCCATGGGGAATGAGGCGTGTCCCTCGGGGGAAAAAAGCCCATCCCCGATCAGGGTAAAGAGCCAATGAAATTAAACCGATCCTGTGGGAGGAGGAGATTGCAGTTACAGCTCTTTAGCAATTACGATGCATAGTAAAACACACAGATTTCCCCAGTAATAGTAGCCCACCTGAGCACCTGTCTCCAACGCAGAGTACCTGAGTACCTCTCTCCAGCTCATCAGAGTACCTATCTCCAGCCCAGAGTACCCAAGTACCTGTCTCCAACCCAGAGTACCTGAGTACCTATCTCCAGCTCATCAGAGTACTTATCTGCAGCCCTTCAGAGTACCCGAGTATCTGTCTCCAACCCAGAGTACCTGAGTACCTATTTACAGCTCATCAGAGTACCTATCTCCAGCCCAGAGTACCCGAGTACCTGTCTCCAGCCCAGAGTACCTGAGAACCTGTCTCCAGCCTAGAGTACCTGAGTACTTATCTCCAGCTCATCAGAGTACTTATCTGCAGCCCTTCACAGTACCCGAGTACCTGTCTGCAGCCCAGAGTACCTGAGTACCTATCTCCAGCTCATCAGAGTACTTATCTGCAGCCCTTTAGAGTACCCGAGTACCTGTCTCCAGCCCAGAGTACCTGAGTACCTATCTCCAGCTCATCAAAGTACTTATCTGCAGCCCAGAGTACCCGAGTACCTGTCTCCAGCCCAGAGTACCTGAGTACCTATCTCCAGCTCATCAAAGTACTTATCTGCAGCTCTTCAAAGTACCCAAGTACCTGTCTCCAACCCAGAGTACCTGAGTACCTATTTACAGCTCATCAGAGTACCTATCTCCAGCCCAGAGTACCCGAGTACCTGTCTCCAGCCCAGAGTACCTGAGAACCTGTCTCCAGCCTAGAGTACCTGAGTACTTATCTCCAGCTCATCAGAGTACTTATCTGCAGCCCTTCACAGTACCCGAGTACCTGTCTCCAGCCCCGAGTACCTGAGTACCTATCTCCAGTCCATCAGAGTACCTATCCCCAGCCCAGAGTAACCAAGTACCTGTCTCCAGCCCAGAGTACCTGAGTACCTATCTCCAGCTCATCAGAATAAATATCTGCAGCCCAGAGTAGCCGAGTACCTGTCTCCAGCCCAGAGTATCTGAGTACCTATCTTCAGATCATCAGAGTACCTATCTGCAGCCCTTCAGAGTACCCGAGTACCTGTCTCCAGCCCATTGGAGCACCAGAGTGTCTGTATCCAGCTCATTGAAGAACCTGAGTACCTGTCTCCATCCCAGAGTACCTGAGTACCTGTCTCTATCCCAGAGTACCTGAGTACCTGTCTCTATCCCAGAGTACCCTGGTACCTATCTACCGATACCCACTGCCTAGATGGACTAAGTGCCGATGGACCAACCGGCAGAAAGTGGGGGGGGGTGGGGTTTGAGTTGCCAGGGGAGGAGAGGTTGTTTGATGCTCCCCCCAAAAAGAAAACACCAGCCGCCACTGTGTGGCAATATATATTTTGGCCCAAATTTATGAACAAAAATTACTTATTGCCAAAAAAAAAAGTTATAGAAATGAAAAAAAAAAAATATTGTTTTCGAAATTTTGTCTCTTTTTTACTTATATGGCAAAAAATAAAAACTAAATAGTGGTGATTAAATACCACCAAAAGAAAGTTGTATTTGTGTGAAAAAATGATAAAAATGTAGTTTGGGTACAGTGTAGCATGATTGAGTAATTGTCATTCAAAGTGTGAGAGCGCTGAAAGCTGAAAGATTTGTCTGGGCAGGAAGGGGGGGGGGTGAAAGCGCCCGGGATTGAAGTGTTTAAAGAAACGCAGTGCCGTATCGCAAAAAAATGGCCTGGTCAGACAGGGGGGTAAATGTTCCAGGGGTCAAGTGGTTAAAGAGATCCCCACCTCGTTTTATGATGTTCTATAAAACGGTGCCACAGCCTCTCACACGAGGGAACACTTTTAACCCCTTTATCGCCCCCTAGTGTCAACCCCTTCCCTACCAGTGACATTTACACAGTGGTTTTTATAGCACTGATCGCTGTATGAATGTCAGTGGTCCCAAAAATTTGTGAAAAGTGTCTGATCTGTCTGCCGCAATGTCGCAGTCCATCTAAAAATCGCAGCTCGCCGCCATTACATGTGAATTTTTTTTTAAAATGCTATAAATCTATTCCCTATGTCACTTGTAGCCACGCCCCCACACAGTTAGAATCACTCCGTAGGACACAGTTAACCCCTTCCCCGCCCCCTAGTGGTTAATCCCTTTTCCACCAGTGTCATTTACACAGTAATCAGTGCATTTTTATAGCACTTTTCGCTGTGAAAATAACAATGGTCCCAAAGTAGTATCAAAAGTGTCTGATGTGTCCGCCATAATGTCGCCATAATGTCGCAAAAATTGCAGATCGCCGCCATTACTAATAATAAAAATAATAATAAAAATGCTATAAAACAACCCCCTATTTTGTAGACACTCCGGGCCGGATTCAGATAGTATTTACGTCGGCGTATCAAGAGATACCCCACGTAAATACTAAGAATAGCCGGCGTATCTTTTTCTGTATTCAGAAAACAAGATACGCCGGAATTCTGCTAAGATACGAGCGGTGTAAGTCTGTTACACCGTCGTATATTAGTTGCAGTTTTACGCTGGCCGCTAGGTGGCGCTTCCGTAGTTTTATGCGTCGAATATGTAAATTAGGGATTTACGGCGATTCCCGAATGTACTTGCGGCCGGCCGTCGTAGTTTGCGTTGTTTGCTTAAGCGTTATTGCGGCGTAAGGTTACCCCTGCTATAGGAGGCGTAGCCAATGTTAAGTATGGACGTCGGGACAGCGTTGAATTGTACGTCGGTTACGTCATTTGCGTAAATCGTTCGGGAATGGGGCTCAACGTAAGTTACGTCCACGTCATTGACAAACAGCAACGTGATTTCGTGCATGCGCACTGGGAACGTCCAAAAAATACGTCAATTATGTGGGGTCATGATTCATTTACATGAATCACGCCCCCACATCCCAAATTTGAATTGCGTGGCCTTACGCCGGGCACTTTACGCTACGCCGCCGCATATTATGGAGCAAGTGCTTTCTGAATAAGGCACTTGCCCATAATATTTGCGGCGGCGTAGCGTAAACAGCATACGCTACGCCGCCGGACAGATACATCGCATGTATCTGAATCCGGCCCTATAACTTTTGCGCAAACCAATCAATATACGTTTATTGCGAATATATATCGCCCTAAACTGGTGAAGATTTTTTTTTTTTTTAATTGGTATATTTATTATAGCAAATACTATAAAATATATATCGATTTTTTTCAAAATTGGCGCTCTTTTTTTGTCTATAGCGCAAAAAATAAAAACCGCAGAGGTGATCAAATACCACCAAAAGAAAGCTCTATTTGTGGGAAAAAAATGCTAACAATTTAGTTTGGGTACAGCGTAGCATGACTGAGTAATTGTCATTCAAAATGTGAGAGAGCTGAAAGCTGAAGGATGAAAAATTGGCCTGGGCAGGAAGGGGGTGAAAAAGCCTGGTATTGAAGTAGTTAAAGAAACGCAGTGCTGTATCGTAAAAAAAAAAAAGGCCTGGACAGGAAAGGGGGGTAAATGTTCCAGAGGTCAAGTGGTTAAGGAGATCCCCACCTCGTTTTATGATGTTCTATAAAACGGTGCCACAGCCTCACATGTGACAGACCGGCTTTAAGTAAATCACTTTGTATGTAATTATGGCGAGAAACCGCGACGCTATAATTATACGGTAATCCCGCGCACATTATCAAATCCCCGTTTATGGGTCTCGATTAGTTGAAAAGAGCTGTCACTGGCTGATGTCCCGTGTCTGCGTGTGTGTGTGAGATCTTTTATGTCATCTGTTACTTAGTCAGCTAAATTCCTCTAAAACAAAACATAACTACTCCTGCCCACGGACCAATATGCAGGTAAAGGACCTTGCCCCTTTTTGCGATTCGGCACTGCGTCGATTTAACTGACAATTGCGCGGTCGTGCAAAGTGGCTCCCAAACAAAATTGGCGTCCTTTTTTCCCACAAATAGAGCTTTCTTTTGGTGGTATTTGATCACCTTTGCGGTTTTTATTTTTTTGCGCTATAAACAAAAATAGAGCGTCAATTTAAAAAAAAATGCAATATTTTTTTTCTTTTTGCTATAATAAATATCCCCCAAAAAAATATATTAAAAAAATATATGTTTTCCTCAGTTTAGGCCGATACGTATTCTTCTACATATTTTTGGTATAACAAATCACAATAAGCGTTTATTTATCGGTTTGCGCAAAACTTATAGCGTTTAAAAAAATGGGGATAGTATTATGGCATTTTTATTAATAATTTTCTTTTTACTACTAATGGCGGCGATCAACGATTTTTTTCGTGACTGCGACATTATGGCGGACACATCGGGCACTTTTGACACATTTTTGGGACCATTGTCATTTTCACAGCGAAAAGTGCTATAAAAATGCACTGATTACTGCGAAAATGACAATGGCAGTGAAGGGGTTACCCAGGAGGGGGCGCTGTAGGAGTTAGGTGTGTACTAAGGGAGTGTTCTTACTGTCGGGGGGTGGCTGTGCGTGTGATGTCACTGATTGTTGTTTCCTAACACAGGGAACAGACGATCAGTGACAGCCACACTAGGAAGAATGGGGAAGGTTTGTTTACACTCACCTCTCCCCGTTCTTCCGCTCTGTGACCCGATTGCGGGACACCGGCGGTGATAGGGTACACGGGGTCCTGCGGGCGCGGTCATGGAGGACAGGACCGGTTCGCGAGCGCACCGCCACGGCTGGGCATCTTAATGGGGAGGTACCTGTACATGCTTGTGCCCAGCCGTGCCATTCTGCCGACATATATGTGCAGGAAGCGGTCCTTAACCACTTAAGACCCGGACCAAAATGCTGCCAAATGACCCAAGGGGTTTTTGCGATTCGGCACTGCGTCGCTTTAACAGACAATTGCGCGGTCGTGCGACGTGGCTCCCAAACAAAATTTGCGTCCTTTTCTTCCCACAAATAGAGCTTTCTTTTGGTGGTATTTGATCGCCTCTGCGATTTTTCTTTTTTGCGCTATATACAAAAATAGAGTGACATTTTTGAAAAAAAAACAATATTTTTTACTTTTTGTTATAAGAAAAATCAATAAACTAAATTTTAGTCAAACATTTAGGCCCAAATTTATTTAGCCACATGTCTTTAGTAAAAAAAAATCGCAATAAAAAAAAATCGCGGGGCTTAAATGTGCCTATATGTAGTGTGTGTCAGTGTAGTGTTAGTGCAGACTTACTTGGGATGTGATCTCTCCTCAGCGGTGGTTGAAAAAAACGCCGAGGGAGAGATCACATCGCTTCCTCCTTCCTGTGTTTACACATGAGGAGGAAGTGACAGAACGGGGGGAGCGCGCGCATTGGCTGGGAGCGATCCGGAGGGGCGGGACAAAAATGAATAGCCGCTCCCTCTTGCCGGATCGCTCGTACAGCCGCGGGGACCGCCGCATGTACCGGGGGGGTCCCGATCGGACCCCCGACCCACCTCAAGGCACCAACGTATATATACGTTGATGTGCCTGTCGGTGCCATTCTGCCGACATAAGAATTAAGTGGTTAAGTGGTTAATATTCGCTTTTGGAAAGTGCATATGTTACGTGGGTTGGAGCTCTTACCTTGATTTGCGGTGAAGAACCAACAGCAAAAAAAAAAAAAAGTTACTTGAATAGTTAAATTGTAAGGCAAAACTTCTTAGCTTTGGACATGTGGAGATGGATTAGAACCCCTGTCAGTTTTTATTGCCCTGTTTACCATTACCGTTGAAAGTAAAAAAAATCCCAAATTTTAGGTTGTCACCAGAACAATCCTAAGTGGATTCCCTCACTTTGAAAGGGATTTCCTCTCACTTCCTGTTTTGGCTAAAGTACAGAAAGTGAAGGGAAATCTCTGCAATTGACAAACAAAAAAAAAAAATTGTCAGGGGTTATAACCTTCACTTAAAGGGGTTGTAAAGGTAAAACAAAATGTTTTCCTAAATAGCTTCCTTTCTTTACCTTAGTGCAGTCCTCCTTCACTTGTAAAAGTGAACAGCCTATTTGCCTTTAGTAAATCAACTCCATAGTATTAACAAAACAAACAAAAACTGCAGCCCCCCCCCCCCCCCCCCCACAAAATTCAGGCATCAATTTGCTTATCCCTACCCACCTTAGTAAATCAGGCCCTCAATGTGGCACTCTAAAGCTGGCCATACCCCATTTAATTGTACAATCTCCTTTAACCGCTTGCCGTCCGCCGCAAAAAATAAAAACTGCAGAGGTGATCAAATACCACCAAAAGAAAGCTCTATTTGTGGGGAAAAAAGGACATCAATTTTGTTTGGGAGCCACGTCGCACGACCGCGCAACTGTCAGTTAAAGCGACGCAGTGCCGGAAGCTGACATTTCGCCTGGGCAGGAAGGCGGTAAAAGCTTCTGGGGCTGAAGTGGTTAAAGCGACGCAGTGCTGAATTCGCAAAAAGTGGCCCGGTCATTGACCAGCAAAATGGTCCGGGCTGAAATGGTTAAAAAAAAAAAAAGTCCCCCCCCCCCCAAAAAAAAAAAAACAGTATTCGGGCATCAATTTGCTTATCCCTACCCACCTTAGTAAACCAGGCCCTGGGACACTAAGGCTGGCCATACTCTATTCAATGTGATTGTACAATCTCCTTTAAATCTACAAATTACTATGTAGTGCAGGGACCTGCCTGATTTGATACTAACTGCATGGATTGTTTACAT
The DNA here is from genome assembly GCA_029574335.1 of Rana kukunoris. NCBI lineage: Eukaryota > Metazoa > Chordata > Amphibia > Anura > Ranidae > Rana > Rana kukunoris. The sequence goes on along the minus strand of CM056055.1, from coordinate 218,922,291 downwards.
TAGTATTGATTATTTATAGATTAAAATACATGTAGCATAGTGCAATAGCTTTGGTAAAGCCAAAGGAGATTGTGCAGTAATTGTATTGTGTATGGCCAATTTAAGGAGTGTTTTTTTTTTTTTTTTTCAAATACAGCATAATAAAGCCAAATACATTTAGAAAAAATTGGCCAAACAGGGAAACTTCCGACAGAAAAATAAAAATACTAAAGACTGTTTACATTGAAACAAATGTAACAAGGGAAGGGAGGAGATCTGATCTCTGAGTTGGGGGTTAAATAGCACCTTGTATACAATGTATAGAGAGTCCTGCTGAGAGGAGAGAGGGGGGGGGGGGACTTTCACTTAGTGGTTTACAACTAAATAAATGTCCTTGTGTGGACACAACAGATAAAGAGCTCATTAGCCGCACATTAGCAGAGGCGACAGGAGAGTCGGGGGAGCTGCAGGAATGTCACATCACCGCAATGTATAGAAATAAATAGAGAAAGAAATAAATATAAATAAATAAATATAAAAATATATACATACACACAGTATATAAATAAATCTATCTATATATATCAATATATCTATTTATCTATCTACCCATCTATCTATCTATCTATCTATCTATATATATATATATATATATATATATATATATATATATATATATATATGTAAATGTTATTATTATCTATTTATCCGTTGTTATTTTTTTTTATTAATTTGATATTACTAGATAAAATTATTATTAGTTGTTTTGATAAATAATATGTTTGCAATGCTTTTGTTAGCTGCATTTACCTATAATTGCCCGATTCTGCAATTTTGAAAACAAATTTTGCAATTTTGTTTTGTAAACATTTTTTTTTTTTATAATCATTATTTTTTTTTTTCAATCATTAAAAATTGATTCAATGAATATAATGTGCAGGGGAAATTATAACAACACGAGGACAGCTGAATGGTCTTGTCTGATCCGCTGATATTGTAGAGATTTTTATTAATTGAAAGGATTGGCTGCATGATTGTTATATATTATTATATTTAGGTTATCAATGTAAAAAAAAAAATATATATATATACTATGGGCACCTTGTTATCTCTTTTTTTTTTTTAAGTTGAGCTCATCTCTATTAATAAACATTTAGAAGGTCAACAAACACAGCTAAAAATAGAAATGGAATACATAAGGAGAGGTACAATAACTACATGGAGGAAATATCTTTTATACATACCAGTTTCAAAAAGCTTTGTCTTTGGCAGAAATGTTCGGATGATTATCAGGGATGGCATAGGGAAATCATTTATTAATTGGGGCAATTGGTCTTTAAAATTATTGATTTGATTATCTAAGTACTACAGATCAGTTAGTCAGATCCTACGAATATGTTGTATGGATTTATATGGCTTGATTCTATTTACAGTAAAAAAAAAAAATATATATATATATATATATATATATAGGTATATATAAAATATATACCTTAGATTGTAAGCTCCTTGAGGGCAGGGACTGATGTGAATGTACAATAAATATGTAATAAATATGTAAAGTGCTGCTTTAATAAAAGTACCTAAAATAAATAAATAAATACAAATATATATATATATATATATATATATATATATATATATTTAGATATACATATAGATAGATAGATAGATAGATAGATAGATAGATAGATAGATATGTCTATATATAAATACCTATCTCTCTCTCTCTCTCTCTCTCTCTCTCTCTCTCTCTCTCTCTCTCTCTCTCTCTCTCTCTCTCTCTCTCTCTCTCTCTCTCTCTCTCTCATCTCTCTCTCTCTCTCTCTCTCTCTCTCTCTCTCTCTCATATAATTGTGTGTAGAAGTAAGAACTGATCTTCTTTTTCTTTCCAGCTGCCATCACTGCTGCCTGTTTGTTCACTAATATCCATCCATTTATTTTATTTCTGTTATGATAATTAGGATTTGAAATGTTTTAATTGATTATGAAGCCATTATTGGGTATAGGTGGAGGTTTTACATGGACCATGTGATTTCCCTATGCCGTCCCTGATAATCATCCGAACAATTCTAAAGGAGTGTGCAGCTTTATTTACTATTTGTTTGCATGTATATACTGGGGGGTTAATGAGTATTGAGTAATGGCTATAGTGTATTTATTGAGGGGGGGGGGGTAGAGAGAGGGAGAGAGGGTGGGGATAAGGTTAGAGAGAGAAGAGTAAAAGAAGAGAGGGGGAGAGGAGAAAGATACAAGGGGGAGAAAGAGAGGGAGAGGAGAGAGAGATGAGAAAGAATGAGAGGGAGATAGAGGGGGAGGGGAGAGGGGAGAAAGAGTGAGAAAGAATGAGAGAAAGAAAGAAAACGAAATAAGAAGAGAGAGTGAAACGAGAGAAAGAAAAGAGGGGTGAGGGGAAAAGAGAGGGGGAGACACAGAGAGAAGAGAGATATACAAGAGGGAGAAGAGAGGGGGAGGGAGAGAGAGAGATGAGAAGAGAGAGGGAGAAGAGAAAAAGAAAAAGTGAAAAAGAGGGGCGAGGGAAAAAGAAAGGGGGGAGTGGGAGAGAGAGAAAGAGAGAAAGAAAGAGAGAAAGAAATAAGGAAAGAAAGAAAGAAAGAAAGAAAGAAAGAAAGAAAGAAAGAAAGAAAGAAAGAAAGAAAGAAAGAAAGAAAGAAAGAACTGAGTAGAGAGAGGTAGAGGGGGAAAAGAAAAGATACATTTAAAAAGGGGGAGGAGAGAGAGAGAAGAGAAAGAATAAGAGGAGAGAGAAGAAAGAAAGATAAGAAAGAGAGGGGGAAAGGAGAGGGAGAGAGAGTGGGGGGCGAGAGATAATGAAAAAGAGAGAGTGACGATAAAGCCAGAAAAAGAAGAGAGAGAGGTGAAAAGGGAAAAGGGAGAACGTGAGAGGGGGTGAGAAGAAACAGAGGGGGTGAGCTGGAGGAAGAGAGAGAAGGGAGTATAGGAGGTGGGGGGGAGGGAAGAAAGGGAGGGGGGGAGCTGGAGGGAGAGGGGAGGATAGGAGGTGGGAGGGGGAGGGAGTGATCTGGAGGGAGGAGGAGTGAACTAGGGGGAGAGGGAAAAGGGGGATAGGAGGTGTGAGGGGGGAGGGAGTGATCTGGAGGGAGAGGGAGAAGGGAGGATGTGTGAGGGGGGGGGTTGATCTGGATTGAGAGGGAGAAGGAGGGATAGGAGGTGTGAGGGGGGAGTGAGCTGGGGGGATAGGAAGTGTGAGGGGGGAGGGAGTGAGCTGGAGGGAGAGGGAGAAGGGGGGATTGGGGGTGTGAGGGGGGAGGGAGTGAGCTGGAGGGAGAGGGAGAAGGGGGATAGGAGGAGCGTGAGGGGGAGGGAGAACAGGGTATTGGAGGTGTGAGAGGGGAGGGGTGAGCTGGGGGGATATGAGGTGTGAGGGGGAGGGGGAGGGAGTGATCTGGAGGGAGAAGTGGGGATAGGAGGTGTGTGGGGGGGGGGAGTGAGCTGGGGGGATAGGAGGTGTGAGGGGGGAGAGGGAGAGGGGGGATAGGAGATATGAGGGGGGAGTGAGCTGGATGGGTAGGAGGTGTGAGGGGGAGTTAGCTGGGGGATAGGAGGTGTGAGGGGAGTGGGGGGATAGGAGGTGTGAGGGGGAGTGAGCTGGGGGGATAGGAGGTGTGAGGGGAGTGGGGGGGATAGGAGGTGTGAGGGGGGAGAGGGAGAAGGGGGGATAAGAGGTGTGAGGGGGGAGTGAGCCGGGGGATAGGAGGTGTGATGGGAGTGGGGGGGTAGGAGGTGTGAGGGGAGTGGGGGGGATAGGAGGTGTGAGGGGGGAGAGGGAGAAGGGGGATAGGAGGTGTGAGGGGGGGCGTGAGCTGGGGGGGTAGGAGGTGTAAGGGGGTGGGAGGGGTATAGGAGGTGTGAGGGGAGTAGGGGGGATAGGAGGTGTGAGGGGGGAGAGGGAGAAGGGGGGATAGGAGGTGTGAGGGGGAGAGGGAAAAGGGGGGATAGGAGGTGTGAGTGGGGGAGTGAGCTGGGGGATAGGAGGTGTGAATGAAAAAATGAATGAAAACTTGTATAGCGCGGCACATGCGAACTGAATCGCCTCTGGTGTGAGGGGAGCGGGGGATACGTGTGAGGGGGAGAGGGAGAAGGGGGGATAGGAGGTGGGAGGGGGAGTGAGCTGGGGGGCTAAGAGGTGGGAGGGGGGATAGGAGGTGTGAGGGGAGTGGGGGGATAGGAGGTGTGAGGGGAGTGGGGGGGGGGATAGGAGGTGTGAGACGGGTGGGGGGGGGGGTAGGAGGTATGAGGGGAGTGGGGGGCATAGGAGGTGTGAGACGGGTGGGGGGGGGGGATAGGAGGTGTGAGGGTGACTACACTACACATAGATGGTGAAATAATAAAACGATAAGGAGGAATGACAAGTAGAAATCTCACACACTGTATACATTATATATACACAGATAGGACGGCCAGGCTCTTGTCTGGAGAGTCAGCTTTGTACATATGGTAATTAATTCCCTGCCAAAGTATTAAACCCCCAAACATTGTCTGCAGGGCTGTCCTCGCCTTTTCCTCCCCCTGACCTCAGAATCTCTCTGCTGGGGGGGTGGGGTGGGGTGGGGGGTGAGCTATACGGGATGAAGTCATCTTGGCCTGCACCGAGCTCCACTCATTATACACTTGGAAAGTTTGGAAAGTGTCGGGAAGGGTCAGCCTGGGATTGTTCAGTGAAACTTCACCAAAACACAAATCTGCGACACAATCCCGGGGGGCCGACCCCCCAATACTTATTATTATCACTGCTTGTGGATGCTGAGGAGGGAAGAGGGCACCCAAGAATTGGGGACCTGGGGGGCATACCCACAAATCCCATCACTTGGGACAAAAAAATGCTTAGGTTGGTGCAAAATATTGCTTGGAGATTAAAGATTGCTTCGTGAAAAAAATTCAAAGAGCAAAACCCTTATTTTCCAATGCTACACATGAGAGTCCAAAAATAAAACCAATGATATTATATCATGTATGTATGCTATTGTCGGGAGGAGAGAGGGAGAGACCCAGAGGACTGGGAGGGGGTGTGTGTGTGTGTGTGTGTTGTATATATATATATATATATATATATATATATATAATTTTCTATTTCAAGGTAAGGCATGGTAAAAATTCACTAATATATATATATATATATATATATATATATTTAAAATATAAGGGGTAAAATAGGGTAATGAATTATATTGTATGCAGGTGATATTATAGGGAAATGGGAGCTAGACAGACAGATGGAGAGGAGGAAGGAGAAAGCAAGGGAGGGAGAATGTATTTTATATATATATATATATATATATATATATATATATATATATATATATATATATATAAACACATTTTTATATATGTACAAATATGGAAACGAGAGAGGAGAGGGAGAGAAAGGATGTTTATTAAGGGGGAAACCAATGTTAAAATGTTTAAAATGTTAAAAATAAGAGACTTTAAATACAATGACATATGTTCAATTATGTATTCAGGTAATATTTAAAGGGAATAAAAGAAAGAGAAATAGATTGTGTGTGTGACAAAGACAGAATTTATAGCTATAATAAAAATATGCATCTGCAACGTGTAATATATATATATATATATATATATATATATATATATATATATATATATATATATATATATATATATATATATATATATATATATATATATATATATATATATATATACATATACATATGTGTGTTTATATATATATATATATATATATATATATATATATATATATATATATTCCAGTTACTGTATACAGCACACTATTTTCTATATCAAGTTATAGGGTATTTACAGCTATTAAAAAAAAGTTACACTATAACAAATGCCCTTTTTTCAGGTTAAATACAAAGTTGAATTAAAGGAAAAAGTTACAATGCAAAGCAATATTTTCCCTACACCACTGATCACCTGCTAGTGATTATTACAGTATATTGCATTGATAATTGTACCTGCCTATCACAATACCATGACACAGGTCCTGCCTATGGAAATATATTGGGTTTATTGCAGGGCTGTGCAGGGGAATGCAAAGATTAGAGGAAAGAAAACTGTAAAGGGGGAAAAGTATAAATAATGTTGTACAAATCTCTAGGTTTGTGGGCTGGATGGACAGACAGATCCTTCTGGTGCTGTCACAGATCAGCCTGGCAGGGAAAGCTCATAGAGGGGATCCCCAGGACCTGTTCAGGCTGGGAGGGTGGGGGCACCTCTAGGGGCAAAGGACTGGGAGATGTGTCTGCTGCTGGGCTGTCTATAGAGGCTGCTCTAACACCAGGACGTGCTGTGTTGGCTGTGCTGGTTTCTTGCTTTGCCTGCCAGCAGCCTTCTCTGCACACCAACCATGACTGGACTGGAGCTGCCTGCAAGAAAACTCAGGACCCCACAATTGCAGGGCAGAAAGGAACAGCTGGAGGGTCAGATCAGCTGTAAACCCTGCAGCCTTCTCCCCTCCTGGCCCTGCCTGCCCTGTCCTGTTTTCTTCCAGCACAGAGAACTCAGCTTCTTGTCTTTGCCTGGATCCCTGCAGCCTGCCATGCTGGAGTGCTTAATAATCTGTAGTTAGAAAATTCTCTGCAAGGTGAGCAAAAGCAAGCAGCCAGGCATTGCTAGGGCTGGAGATCAGGGAGCTGGGAAAAGGGGGGGGGGGGGGGTTGCTTTAACTGTGACCATTAGTGCAATAATTACTGTCACAATGGTGCTTTAAGAAGCCACTTGACTCCCTGTCTGATATTGATCGCATGTAAATTTAGCAACAGCCAGACTGGCTCATAAATCAGTCATTTAATTTTGCTGGGCTTGGGGGAGAAAAAGGGATAAATAATAATATGTTGGTGCACATATTAGTACTTCTGTATTATGCATTGCTTTATATATATAAACTTAAATTAGAAAATTTCAGGGTAAGTTAGATGCATAAAGCACACAATGCAGGCTGGAAGGAGAAGGCGGTGTGGGATCAATGCTGAAACATGTGCTACACAAAGGGAGAAACTTCACAAAGTTCTCCAACAATACAATTCAATAGAGCACAAAAAGTTGTGAGTACATATGAATTCATATATACAATGCATTCGATATAAAATATTATTTCTATATTTAACAGTATGCCAGAAACAGCTTTAAAACATGGCAATTATATTCCCCCTATTGAAAGCCATCATACTTTATTTGTATGGTTTTTATATTTGATTTTACAATTATGCAGCCTGTGCTGAATGAATGTGCACAGTGATTGATCTCTGGCAGTATTTTAAGTATTTATAGAACAGCACCATGTTATTTGGGAGAAATAACTATATAGCTAGGGGACACAGAGCTGATTTATTAAAAGAACAAGGACTGTATTTCTACATTTCAAAGTAAATGTTCACTTAGTAAATAAGGCAAAGCTGTGTTCAGTCATGTACAAGCAAAAATACTGTTTTTTTTTATCTTGCACATGATGGGGTATTGAAAGTGAACACAGCTTCACCTCATTTAGTCAACTTTAGGAACACACACTTTGCAAAGTGATAGATAGATAGATAGATAGATAGATAGATAGATAGATAGATAGATAGAT